>JAMKCH010034959.1:0-170458 GCA_023653785.1 Ophioderma brevispina
TTCAGTAAGCTGATTGTATTTTGCAATTAACTATGTACCATGGGACACAATATATGTTTTGTAATGGCACAAAGGCTTAGTCTCCACATGGACAAGGAGTGGATAAATCACATCAATATCAAGGCCCCATGAATCTACTATAGGACCATTTATTTTGAATTAAATCGAAGTTAATGGTCGTTGTCTGTTATAGAAATGTGATTTGTACGTTATCAACCACCAGGCGGATACATTTTCGGACCCTTTGTGAGTTTTCGCTTTCGCCAAGTTTTTCCAAACTTTATAACCTACATGTATTGTTTTTTCTTGAATAAATACCGGCGTGAAAGAATTATATCCGCAGTACTCGTAGTCAGGCTACTACAATGGTAAAGAAGAGGACACTAGAGTCAGTTGACTATTCACGCAACATTACTTTCACGCTTATTCCGTGTATTCGTCTATGGAGGCCGGACTGTGGCTCCCCGGGGGACTATAATTACTTTCATTCCGGTGACACAGAAACATGGTCTGCTCCATGTTATATTTTAGTAAAGTCTGAAATGGAAAGATTGCATTTTCTTGATTCTACCACCTTTTGTTTGTTTATGTTTAACTTAGATATCCTTGCGAAAAGCTTATTCCCAAAATTCGATTTCGATCTTGCGTTTTGGTGTGTAGAGTGGTGTCCCCATAGACCCTGTACTGCAGAACAGAAAATATAAAATTGCTAATTTCTTGCAGAGACGATCAAATTTGTACGTCAGCCTTCACCCCAACCCATCTCTAAAGTTTCATGCTGATATCTCAATCTGTTTTGAGGTGAGACCAAAAAAACGTGAGTGTGTAATCCCCATAGCGGACTATGTAAAATTAATATTGGTCGACCAAAATGGTTCCTATTTTTGCTCATAACATCCAAACTAAACATCATTTAGCCCTAGATTCACAGGGTAAATGAGGGAATAAAAGTTAGCTTTCTTTTACATACCAAACGTTGACCACTATTTGGTAAAATCTGGGGTGCCTAGGGGAAGAGGCTATTGGCCATCGGGACATCATCGTCATCATGGCCTCCATCGTCCGTCGCAAGCGACTATGGATAAAGCGCCCTCATTGAGTCACAGGTTAGGTGAAAAGCGACCCGTCTGTGGCGGAAGAGGCCAATCCTAGAGTGGCAGTCTCTGCACAGGTGCTACATATGGGGATGTCACCGCTGCTATCCAAGGATCTGTGGCAGCTTTCTTTTAGCTCGCTGCTTCTCAAAATGGATATGATTGTTGTTCTCCAGCTCAAGGTGTTGGCTTCACTGTGCGCCGCCAAAGGTTGACGATTGTCAGCAAGTTTCTCCCAGCACACAATGTCGATGTTCAGGGTACGCATATCAAGCTTACAAATATCCTTGTAGCGGCGCATGGGTCGACCAACTTCCTCTGCAGATGTAAAGCTCAGCATACATGCTATCTTTCGGTAGAACGGCCATCCTCCATTCGACGGATATGGCCCAGCCATCGGAGTCTGCGGTGTCTAAGAAATGTATGGATGGTGGGGAGTCCATTCGAGTAGGAGCTCTGAATTGGCACCATGTCCTTCCAAGTGACAACAAAGAATGCGTCTAAGACAGCGCAGATGGAAGCTGTGAGTTATTATCATGCCTAGCGTATGTAGTCCATGTCTCACTACCCTACAGTAATGTGCTGATGATGCGACGTTGTAAACTACTGCCTTTGTCTTAATGGAACAGCTTCAGCTTTTCCCACACACGCGTTGTAAGCGGGGGCACGAGTAGCTACAGCTTTACCAATGCGTTTGCCGATTCTGCATCGAGAACAGACTGTCACTGATGGTTGACCCTAGGTAGGTGAATTCCGAAACAACCTCAAGGGTGTAATTGTCGATTGTGGTGACAGGTTGTTGGTCTTGAGCATCTTGGGCAAGGGGGCAAGGACATTAGTCTTCTTAAAATGATGACAAGTCGAAGTCCTTACAGGGCTGTGAGAAGCGATCTATGAGCAGATGAAGTTCCTGCTTGGAATGTGAAGATAATGGCAGCCCTATCGCAAACAAATGAATCACGAATATGCCATCGAGACAATTGGCACCTTTAAATAGCTAAGAGGTAGTTTAATGGACTTCTTAAAAGAGATGAAATAACTTAATGTCATAATCGCAATTCTGTTACCATATGTAACCCACCCCAAATGAATTTTCAGAAATACCACCTACTACAACCACATCACCCACAACTACTACTTACCCACTAAACTACGTCACCCACTACAAACCGCCCCACTACAACTAGTCGCCCACTACCACTAGTCACCTACAAAACAACTTGGAAGTTTGTAATTGAGGCTTCAACGCTTTTAGCAGGTTTTAGTAATGATCATAATTATTGTCTTTTTTCATTGTCTTTGTCGAAACGGCTCAAAACTATGTCACCAACGTGACAGGGTCGCCGAAGGGGGCGGGGGTGGAGGGCGAAGCCTCGGTCGGTGGATTGAGGCGTCTTTGGGCAAATAGGGATAGTCTGCGTAAGCATAAGGTGCCAATCAAAACTATGGATACAGCTAATACCTACTAATAATGCTAGTGCCAAGACTTATCTGTCAACGGAACCCTTTCTTTAACCACAATACGAATGCCAACACAATAGAATGCCCTCAGTAACATAAGAGATGCCGCCAGACGAAAATATCACATTTGCTTGACGCATTCGTTTCCTCTTAATATTTTAAACACATTTTTGACTGTGAATAGTCGTATATTTTACTTTGTCCTATTATTTAAACCATATTTTAATATATTCTGTCCATCATGGCCACCAACATGAATATATGCTGTAAGTAAGATGATTTTCTTTTTTATATTGTAACTGGTGATGTTCATAGTTCATAGTTACATTATATTTTAAATAATATAATCTATATAGCTTATTGAAATCTGTAAAATGTGGGAATAAATGGATATGTTTGTATCACTCTTCAAACAAAAACAAATGGAAAAACGTAATTAAAAAAGAGCCACAACTGAAGTTCAGTGCAAGAAAGCGTCAACTGCATTCTTGTTCAACATGAAATGTTGGCATCAAGATGACCATGAACCTAATAGTCATGATAACTATTAAGGTAATCTATTGTTATGGCTATCTACATTAAAGTGCAATGAAGGGCAATATCGGAATGTTCTTAAAATGACCAACATAAGATACCCCTTTGTTGCACTAAACCCTCGAGATATACTACTATTTGATATCTTTCTATACCGAACTGATCTTTAAGATTTCTATTAAAGTTGCATGGTCTATTCCATATCCTTTCGATACTTCCCAGGGGAATAGTACTAAGTTATTTGAGAGGATGTAGATATCAAGTGGAAAAGTTATTATATTTAGGTTAGATTATATATCTTTGACTGAAACATTTTGCATGATCGCTTTGTAAAAAAAACTCAACGAGAGATGGAGACAGAGCGTGGGCTAGAGATGTGGATAACAAGAGCGAGCGAGAAAAGAGACAGAGACTTTACTTCACCGATTGGTTGTGTTTTTTACTCTCATACTCCTCTATCTCTAAAAGTCTATAGTAATTTCAAAGTCCCATTTTAAAATTTGTTTTTATTTACTTATTTACCTGTATTTATTTAATCTAGTTTCGTCTTCTCATTAACTTAATAACTTTTTTGTTTTGATATTAGTCACTTCATGCAAACTATTGACTATATTTGTGCATTTTTTTGTACACTATTCACAGCATCTATTGCAACCTGGCCTACAACCGCTATGTCTCCGACTACACTAAATGTGTGAGTATTTCTATAATGACAGTTTTATTTAAAGAATAGCAGCGGTAATTTATTGGTAGAGTCAGGTAAACCAAAATGCTCACTTGTGCTTGACATCTTCGATAAAACTGGCAATATACTTCCCACTCTTTGGTTGTACAACTTGTATGTTTTTCTCTTTATTGATCATCGGCAAATCATAAAATCCATGTATCAGTATCTTTGCTACTGGCATGGACATGCTAATATAACCTGCCAGTGGTTGAATTTAAAGATAAACACTATGGTTTGTTTGATCATTCTAGAATTGTTATGGATGCGTATACAAATTCCGAATTGAGATTAAAAAAAAGAAGCCTTTCCTTGCAAAAGTCCCAGATTTTAAAGTGCGATATAGTCCACTCCACCATGACCTATACACGTGTGGTATTGATCTTGGTTTATTCTGTACTGGTGTTTAGCACACATATCTGTTCAGTGTACAATTGGAGTAGCCGTCACTCCATGTCAATTTGCCGGAGACGATATGGCTACTTTCTCAAATACTTTTTGAGCTATTTGGTGTAGATAGGCGTCACTATTGGTTTAGCACTTTTGATAGTGATTGCAATTTGGGATCACATTAACCTTGTGTATCCGGGAGGCGAATATAGCCTCTCACAATCCAAAATTTTCAAATGTTTAAAAGAATATTCAGAATCGTGCATTTGCACTGTCATATTAGAATGGAAGTGCATTCAAATAAGCTCAAACAAGCCTACTTATATGCTAGTAATTTTAAGAAGGCTTCTTAATGACCAGATCGTATCGAAAGTCATCTCAAAAGCAACTGATTTACATTTTACAAAGGTTGAGCGGGTTAGGATTCTGATCACAATTTATCTTGATGTTAATGATTCATCCTATACCGGAATTCCAATACACATGTGGATAGCATTATCTGTATAAAGAAGCGCTGTTATAAAACATTTCCATGAGATAATGGCGAATAACCTATAGAGGGAACTACCCTTGTCTGTTGAGTAAAAACTTTTTTATTTACTAAGAAAACTTTTATATAGGCAAAGTTGAGTAAAAGCTGCTACGCACAACGGAATGTATTTACCTCAGCATGTGTATTGTTAACTCAACTTTGACAAAACATTTACACAACTGAAGAGAGTTGTTCGCTTTTAATCAACAATGGGTAAACTTTTTAGTTAGAGTGATAGAGTAATACACCATCTCCTTTTTAAGTTAACCATGCTCAAGGAGCATAACATGCATAAGATGTAGCCTTAAACCAGGTTTAAATTGATCAATTGCTAAAGCTGCTTAAACGCCAACTTAGGAAAATTCAACAAGGTACACATGTCATGAAATCAATTCTTTCATTTACCAAAATAATAATACGAACCAACAACTGATAGTCAACATCGCAGTGATGACGACACCAGCACGCTGTGATTCCAACCTAAACTATGCATTGATTCTATCATCGGTTGAGAATGGGAACAGCGATGCGCATGACATATATACACCGGATGTAACTGATCTCAGTAAAGGTATGTTTGAAGGGAACGTGAGTCTTGGGTATTTTCAGTGATTGTTTAATATTTAATTTTGAACTATTTATTCTGTCTTGTTCTGTTCTTTTTTCTTCATTTTTCTTTCTTTCTTTCTTTCTTTCTTCTTTCTGCTTCTTTTTTTCTTCTTTCGTTCTCTTTTCTTTCTCCATATTTGTATTTTGCTTTTTTATTTTGCATCTAGCCATGTTTTTGAGGATACCCTTTACAACTATAAAAAGAACCAAGATACATTCAATCAAATATGCAACTCATATGCATTAAATAGAACTTTAGAGGAAAGTGCTCTTTGGTATAATTATGTGGGTAATACATCTTGTGTTCTATTAAATTGACTTGTTTTCGCAGGTTATAGATGCATGTCGGTTAATTTTTAGTCCGTTAATTGAATTGGAGCGGATTGAGATGGAGAGATAGATGATAGCACCATGAAAACATTGAAGTCAGTGTTAAGGGGTACCCATTGGAACATAGATATTATATTGGGACAGGGAGCTCACCAGAGTAAGTTAAACCTTGAAAATAATTACATCTGAAACAAATATACGGACCCCACACCCAAATACATGAGCAGGTAAAATCTCAGTTCCCTTGGACACCAGTTTCAGTACCTTCCATTTACCAGTGGAGTGAGAAAAATTACCCTCTCGGTTTGGGGTATGATATATGATACCCAGGACACACAAAGGGTCAGTTCATTGTCAATTGCATGTACAAGTACAACATGCTGAACTGTGTCCTTGGTGGATGAGCATATTTGTAAATCATAGTGCTCCATAACACAGATATAAGCATAGGCTTTCTTTGATATCTTGTATGTCTACACACGTGATGCATTTCTAGTCATTCCGCGCTTTTTTTTTTGGGAAAAGCTCATCCACCATCTTTATGAATTCTTCATTTAGGATCCTGAGATTAAGCCCATGTACCAGTTCAAAATTTCATTTATATTCATGCCCGTTGCAAGGAAATTCTTTTGTTAAAAGGCATGATTCGGACATGGATTCATGGCTCAAAATAATGCTTTATTCTTTGTCTGGATTGACAACACTGTACATGTATAATTATATCATAACAGTGGAGACTTTGGACCAGTGTTAGTTGAAGTAGTAGACGTTAACGCAGAAGAAAGTGAGCGATGTCCTTCACTAATATTACCTTATCTCAAAGGTCCATGCATTTGAATTGTTATGAATTTTAACTCGTGTTTTATTTAAAGGAACATCACGAAATTTGATTGATGTTAGAAATCTCCATTTACAGTCCATTAAGACAACAAATGGAAAAGCAACTTTGCGTTTTACCGAACGTTCAACTTCCAGAGTTTGTAAAGGTCATATCTGTGAAGGTATGCGTTCTAGAGATATTGCCAACTCCAAAGTGAGGATCCTACCTTTACATTAAATTACTTCGGATGCCGCCAAGGTATGTTTTACCAAAAAAAGAAGATAAATAATTTTTTGAATAAATTGATGTGAATTGAAGTGAATATATTCCATTCATAAACGTTTATTATGAGAAAGTAAATATGATTGGACAAAATCATGCATTGATATTTGTCATTGCACGGTGCGTATGTTAATGCGCGTACGCGGAGTGCTTAGAATATTTACGCTCGACGTTGGATTGATTCATTTTATGGCCGGGTATGTACATCTTTTCGCTAGAAACATTACCCTAGTGCATTGCATTTCATGACGTAGGCCTATTCAGGTTTTTCTTTTAAATTTGTCTGCTGTAATAACGTTTATGAATTAGGATAATGCTTGTATATTTTTAGTTTCTCGTGCATTGGCAAAAATCAATGCTCTTGCGTCAGTTTGACCAGACTCATAATGGCACTCGCCCCTGCGGAGCTTGTGCCATTATTCGTGAGCGCGCGTGCATTGATTTTTGGCCAATACACTCGAAGCTAAAAATATTCAGCCATACACCTCTAATTATCGTTTTCATGTAGGTTTTTGCAAAACAGGGGACATTTTTGCCATAAGCTCGCTTTTTCTTGCTACCACTACTACTAATACTACTACTACTACTACTACTACTATTATTACTACTACTTACCCTACTATAGTAGAAGTAGTAGTAGTAGTAGTAATAGCAGCAGGCAGTAGAAATAGCATCAGCAGCAGTAGTACAACTAGTAATCGTATTGGTAGTAATAATAGTAGTTAGTAAAATAGTACTAGTCCTAACAATACCAGGTCTACTATCACTGCATCTTTAACACATTGTTCTGTATTATTCATTTACAGAATGCTTGAGGGTGCCAATCTAATACGTAGGTAATTAGGATGAGAGTAATCAATGCTCTTCTCCTCCCATGAGGACCCGTAGCACATTGGTTTTAAAACAGGTACTTAGTTGTAAAGAAAATATTGACCTGCTATAAGCAGACCGGTGTCGTCCTATTTTGGGCGCGTAATGGGAAAATGCACCAAATATTTGTTAAATTTTATTTAGGAGTTTGATATGATCTCTTTGCATGCGGCAGGCGTGTATACTCGCTACAAAGAATGAATTTTGTGTAATATTATGTATTTTATGTTATAAACATTTCCAACTATTTATTTTCATGAGCAAATGCAGGAATCGCGTTAAAAGCATTTTAAATGCGTCAAAGAAGACTATCCTTTGTTGTCGTTTTAGATGGACATCCCAAGCGGACCTAAGATATTTGGAAGCATCTCAAATGCCACAACGAAATTTGCGTATAACTTATACAGAATTGCCCACCGTGCAAAGAGTTAAACCTTTGGCATTTCAATGACCCAGTACAATGAGCCATTGGCTCCCACACCACTGCCGATATCCGTAATGATCGCGACATTCAGCGCGGAGGACACTTATTTTGCGCACCGCTTATTCCGAATTTGCTTGCTACGAATACCATCTTTTACATTTTTGCCCAACAGCCAAAATACTTCCGACATTGCCAACCAATATCACGGACGCAACGCAAGTGTGCATTTGGTATATATCTGTAGGCTAAGTAAAATATAAAACATGTTTATCGCAAGGGTTTTGAAGAAAAGCGATGATTCTTTTTAATATTTATGTTGCTTTTATATGAAAAAAGTGGGGAAAGAAAATGTTATTATATCGTCGGGTGGGGTCTGCATAGTGTCGAAATCAGCATATATGTTAGTTCTGAGAAAAAGGCGGTTGAACGTTTGAGTTACTTATGAATGCGTTGTTGTAATTAAATAAAATAAAAGGAAAGCCTATTTTAAGTGGTGTATTTGTATGTTAAAGACAGAATGGTTTACTACTGACCGCCAGTAGTAAAATACCAAGAAAGCAATCTTTCTTATTTCAAATGGCCCACTGAATGTGGTTTCGATTGTTTGTCAAACCCAAATGTTTGATTCCTGTGCTCTAAGGAGTCGAATACGTATTCGACTGCATGAAACCCGTTATTTCTAATGTTGGTATGGAGCTATAGCTTACGGGTTTTACTATTTTAAAATGATGATGCCAGATGAGCAACGATAATAAGAATAAACGATGGCGGTATGATGTGGCAAATAACGATGAATAAGGAAACATCGATGCTTGACGACGACAATGATGTACTGATCGCATGAGTTGATGATGATGATGTTGAGGATGTTGAAGATGACGACGACGACGAGACGATGTATAATGATGATGAAGACGACGAAGATGGACGATATCTATCGCATTGTGTTTGTTACCAAACCATGCAATTTGTATAAAACGACTTCCCTAAGGCGGTTAAAGGTGTTTCGTAAAAGATCGGTCGTTGTAAAATATAGCGCCCGACCAACGAATTCAGAAAATGACAACTTCTTACAAGTTTGGCTCCTTAAAATTACTATCTTTAATAGTCGCCAATATGTTTGAACTCATTTTTTGCGAAAAAACTCAATTTCAAGAGTAAATACGTTAGAAGAACACAAACCTTGTAGTGCATGTTATATAAAAATAATAACTAGTATGCATGTTGTAACACACAATAAATATTGGCTAGAACTGTTCAAATTGAGTCTCAGAAAATATTTAAAATGTAAACTGGAATGTTTTCATACTCCAAAATTTGGATGATAAAAGAGTTTCTATTCTCGTTTTCTTTTCTCATTACGTATATAGTTCCTTCCTTTTAAAGTCTGGACACGCTTAAAATATATACCAAACTTGAAACAATTAGCACTGAATGGGTAGATAACTCATAAAAAAACATAATCTAAACAATTGAGAGGTCACTAACGCTATTACACACACCTTCCCCCCCAAATGATGCTAAATGAGTTTTTAGTAATTATTTAGTTGCAGAAATATCGAAAGTTAACATCAAAGACAATTAAACTTTCGCAATATGTTCACAACTCTATTTTGTAACACGGTTAGCTAAGGGTGGGGTGTTTAACAACCCCGAGAATTGAATTATTATAAAACAATACGATGATTTCGATGTTGGTACACCCGTTGATCGCATTGGTCCACCGTTTTCTACTGCTTCCACCATAACCTATATGGCGTCACAATGAAATTCAAAGTCACATGTTTGCAAAAGGGTCATTTCCCACAGACACACTCCAGAGTATAAATAAAAAAATGAAATTTTGCATAACAAAGGTAGGAATATGGATGATATGGAAAATGACTGGATTGTAATCAACATCTTTTTTAGAGCCATACAGTTGCACAATCTTTCACATGAACTAATAACTAAAGGTTAATGCAGTATCATTTATATGGCGAATGATGTCCTCGAGGTCGGAAAAACTAAATAATGGCGCCCATTATTCTTATTTTTCCTCCCGAAGATACATTATGAGCCCATAGATGATACTATAAATTTCTTGTCTAATTAACTAAAAAAACTTGATTTTATTTTGCTTGTATATGTTTTAAGTTAATATGCCTTATATATGGGGTTTTGTATTTTGTAGGCTGATTAATGAAAATATTACGCCCGAGGATACCTATGAGGCCATCGATTATAATATAAATTCTATTATATTAATAAATAAACTTGATTGTATTTGTTTGTATAGGTTTGAAGTTAATATGCCTTCTATTATGTGTATTTGGTATGCTGATTAATGAAAATAAAGATAAGAAAATGCATTAGCGGCTCATTATTGCTAGAATAATGGCAGTAACTGACCAATCAGATGCTGCATTTTCAATAATGGTTATAGTAGACGTAGTAGAAACCACTACCACCAATCGACTTCGACGCAAACCCCGGTGAGGGTGCTACCTTCACATTTGTTTCGCCAAAATTAGCAGAAGGATGTGAAGTTAATGCTAGGAAGATAAACAAAGGTGTACGTTTTGCGACTGAGGGAAGTTTACAGGGGTGGTAAAACGCCTCCCCCTTTTAGTAATACGAGGGTTGAGACTATGCCCCCCCCCCCAAAAAAAATATAAATTTCGTGTATTTGTACAAATGTTAAAACTACAAAACTTGGATAATTCTTTTTCACGACGCACAGACCGTAGGTTTCAATAAGTACAAGTACATAATTAAAACACAAAAATTAAAATGTGAAATAACATGACCCATCCCTCATGTAGTATAGAAAGGTAAATTTCACCGATTGCCTTAAATGTGATTTACTATTATCGATTTTGATAATGAAGTAGCAATCTTGTCCCAGCGAATACGTATTCGTTCACAATTTATCTGTGTGCTTGAGATATTTGGACCGCAAAGCTATCGAATCGTATTCGATTGTTTGTGAAACCAGTTTTATACAAATGCGGTGTTATTCGACTGCGGCTATTTTGGGTAGGAGATGTAATTTAACTTTATTTTTGGGTTCAATTAAAGAATACATAAATGCAACCAGAATCAACTATTAACTCAATTTGACCAAAAAATCAGATTCGACACTATGTCGTGACCACGACGATATATTTAGCATAATTGGGCGGTGGTCGGATTGTCTGAAAAAAATATTTTTTTTTATTTCCTAGCTTAAATTGTGTTTTTTACTCGGCCTCATTTAAGGAAAAGTAAATGCGTATAATGCAATGTGATATATTGTTCCTGGTAATTGAAACAAACAAAAAAAGCAGAATTAAACCTATATTACTTTAAGATGTATCATTCTTTATATGAAAATTGTTTAGATTTTATGTCTTATAATTCTGATACCAGCTAGTGAAATTTCACGGTGCACACGACAGTCGTCAATTTCCCCCGGACTAACGACACAATGAGTCGCTGAGACCAAAATACGCAATATATCATATCCCATGAAAATCGGACATTCAAAGACAGTGTGATAGAAATATAACACTGGCTTTTGTAAATTCAATACATGATATAACGGTGTTTCACGCGAATACACACTTAACGGTGCTGGTGAGATTTTTGTCTATTGTGTTCTCTTCTTGATATGAGAGCATGACACTTGCATACTCTCATCACTATGTATCGTGGAAAGCAAATTTGCATTTATGAGGGTAGAAGTGCATATTGCAAGGCTCTGTTCATTACTGTGCTAACATGGTTATCAATTAAAACAGCAGTTTTTCTCAATCTTGGGGAAGAATTTGATTTGAAGGCTGACATTGAGGGATTGACAATGAGAAAAGAAAATTGATAGTTCAATTAGTACTACTTCCGGGTAAATCGGGGGGTCCCGAAGACCATCAGAGACACGAGGACATTTCCAGAAAAAATGTGCCGACAGATTTTAGCCTATTTAGAATGCTTTCCAAAGTATTAAATCACACCTGAAGTGAATAAGCAGAAAACGTCGAATTAGTATTTTCTTTCGTGCACGGCAGAAAATCCAAGCATACATTCACCTGTCAATGATCCATGTGCATCGCTAAACATGGATCGATTGACAGTTTAATGTATTGTAGTCCTGGAATGTATGCATCTTGTCCACCAACATATGTCTGGTGGCTGACGTCATATTGAATACGGTCTATAGTAATGGCTTGTGGTGGTGTCATGATTTATTCAACTCGTCGGCTGAATGCAAGACAAACGTAAGTGCAGTTTGACTAATTTTGCAGGAAGAACATTTTTTGTGTTTCTATTGGATTCTATAGGTGGTGTGTCCATAATTACAGCAGGTATTACAATAGGAAATGTATTTGTATGATATTAATGAAATAATTTCTACTTGACAAACGTATTTAAATATTTATTTACAAAAGAAGAGAACGTAAGTGAAATCAGTATTTTCTAGTTAGTGCAAGACCAACTTAAGTGCCACTTACGTTGGTCTTGCACTGAAAAGGTGCAAAATGTTTAATGCAAGACCAACGTAAGTGGCACTTACGTTGGTCTTGCACTGACAAAATGTTAATGCAAGACCAACGTAAATGACACTTACGTTGGTCTTGCACTGAAAAGGTGCAAAATGTTTAATGCAAGACCAACGTAAGTGGCACTTACGTTGGTCTTGCACTGAAAAGGGGCAAAACTGCTCAATGCAAGACCAACGTAAGTGCCACGTACGTTGGTCTTGCATTAAGCGGAAAAAGCGACTTGCACATACGTTATCTTCTTTTTCTAATTAAAAGTTTTTTAATCACTTAATATCTTCACACATAGTTCAAATTATGCGCGAATACCTCCTCTTTCAAAATTCACCAACAACTCAATTTCGACAAAAATGTCACTTAGTTGGTCTTGCATTCAGCCGACGAACTGAGTAAGCTGAACCGGAGCCGCGTGTATCCATGATACGCGACGGACACTTCTAACATGGCCCGCTTTTGAGACTGGGCGGATTGGGAACAGTCAGGGCTTTACCTATTCGTGCGTGCGTGACTGCGCTGGTTAGCAAGTACATTTTTGACTTCTTATGTAGACGGGACCGACGGCTTACGTCCCCGTTGTTTGTCTTATATGGCTGTTTATATTTGAAGTGCACAAGTATTAGTCGGTTTGAAGTACACAGGTATTCGCTGAAATATCCTGCGGAGCTGTTCAGGAAGATTGGATTTGGGTAGTGGATTTAGAGCGTTAAGAGTTCCATAGTCCGAGGCAGACCGAGAGAATGAGCTTAGCGGAAAGTCCAGTCGCGATATTGACAACGGTTTAGGGCCATTTCGAGGTGTTCATTTCTGTGTTTCCCGTGGTCGCTTGATTAGATAGTATCAGCTCCATAAAATAAAGCCAGAATGATAGCAGGTACTGATCTGTGTGGGTATTTGACTTTTACCCAAATGTCTACAAGGTGACACCATTTAGCAATGTGGGGTTAACTGCATTCCAAAATGACATGTTTGTGGTGAACTTCATATATCGGTTGTTAGATGATAAAATGACCAACTTTAAAAAAAAAAAATTAAGATGAATGACTTTCAAGTTTCATAATTGTTGTTTATTTTTACCACAACACATTTTTAATCATTTCCAGCCCATTTGGGGCACTTTACATTATTTCACAAATGTAGGCTTATCACAAATTTGGCATCCATTTTCAGGAATTTAGCCATTAATAATAGCAGATATTTATATAGCGCCTTATGCTATTGGCCTCTAAGCGCTTTCACAAATGGCCGCTGATCACTGTGGCCCAACCATACCATAAACCATTTAGCATCATTTCAAGGGATGCAGCAGATCGGGATCAGCGCTTTCCCTTATCAGCAAACATACATCGAGATAACCATCGCAGCCGGGACCAGCTTCCCAAATATCGCATGGGTAAATCGGGACAACCAAGCGGTTAATTTCTTGACCAGGGAAATTACAAGATAGCTGAATCTCACAGGGCTCGAACGCACGCCTATACGCATGGATGAGCACTATACACTGGAGTCGAGCGCTTACCTGATTGAGCTATCTTGTCCGCTTTATTCTGTTGGCTGGGTGGGTCCCCGTGTGCATGAGATGTGCCGTAAGTTACTCTTCACAGCCATGGACTACACCATCAGACATACCAAAAAAAAGAGGGTAACTTTTGCTACCCCGGGTCTTTTTTCGCTAGAGGGTGTTTTCAAAATGGCCGACAAAAGGCCATTTAACACCATATAATGACGTTTTCATAGCCGCTTTATGGGGTGAAATGGTCCATTTTTATAGTTTTTTCCTATATTTGTTGATGTCAAATGTATAGAGCGGTAAATTCACTACTTATATGTATTCCTAACGGAGGGCGCTTTTCAAAATAGCCGCCAAATGTAATTTAGCACCTCATAAATTCACAATGATGTTCTATATGAAATGGCCCAGTTTTTCAGTGTTTTGCTGTATTTGTTGATGCCAAATGTATAGAGCCGTAACATTCACCACTTAAATGTATTCCTAATGGAGGGCGCTTTTCAAAATGGCCATCGAATGCTATTTTACCCCTTATAATGATGTTTTAATTGCCAAAAAAGGGGGTGAAATGGCCCAGTTTGTCAGTATTTTGCTATATTTGTTGATGTCAAATGTATAGAGCGGTCACATTCACCATTTAAAGGTATTCCTAATGGAGGTCGCTTTTAAAAATGGCCGCCAAATGCGATTTAACACCTTGCGATGTTTTAATAGCATAAATGGGTGAAATGGCCCAGTGTTTCTTTATTTGTTGTAATGATAATTGGCAATCGCGCTGTAAGTATCTCGTAGGAGGAGAAAAGATTTCCACATGACATACATAGTGGACATGATGTCTGATAGCTTTGGATCATGTGTGGAAGTCTGCACCAGCTGTAAACAGGTTTGATATGATCTTTGATTCATACAATGACAAATCTGTGAAGGACTCTGAACGAAAAGAACGTCAAGTTATGCTACCAATTAAATTGAATTAACAATCAATCGGGATTTACCCCTTCCTGTCGAGATATGGATTGAAATACTTTAGTTTTGTAGAGTTTCCCCATTGGTAGCACGACCTGACGTTGTTTTCGCTCAGAGTCCTTCCCAGATTTGTCATGATAAAATCAAAGAATATATCAAGCCTGTTTGCAGTTGACACAGACTTCCACACATAATCCAAAGCTGTGTCTGATTGCCAATTATTATTATGCTGCTATCAGGAAATCGTCACAATCATATTGCATCGTCGAGGTGGCAGCTGGCTAAGCGCACAACCCTATATCAGCAATGGGATTGTAATATCACCAATAACAGTATTGTACTGGAAAAATCAAATTACCAAATCCATTAAAGTGAAACATAACTAGAAAATCATTAATATCAATAAAAATAACTGTAGGAAAAGGAGAAAATGAAACTGCAATATGTTAAGTACTGAATAACTCAACAAATGATGGAGGAAAAAAATCAACAAATAGGGGAACATTGGAAAACTGGGCCATTTCACCCCTTTTTGGCTATCAAAACATCATAATAAGGTGTTAAATTGCATTTAGCGGCCATTTTGAAAAGCGTCCATTAGGAATACAATTAACTGGGGAATGTGACCGCTCTTTACATTTGACATCCACAAATATAGAGCAAAACACTGATAAAATGTATTATGAGGTGCTAAAATTGCATTTGGTAGCCATTTTGAAAAGCGCCCTCCATTACGAATACATTTAAGTAGGTAATGTGACCACTCTATACATATGACATCAACAAATATAGGAAAACACTGAAACACTGGACCATTTTACCACATTTTATGGCTATTAAAACATTATAAGGTGTTAAATAGCATTTGGCGGCCGTTTTGAAAAGCGCCCTCAATAAGCAATAATTTAAGTAGTGAATACGACCGCTCTATACATTTGACATAAACAAAAATAGAAAACACACTATAAAACTGGGCCATTTAACCTCATATAGTGGCTATGAATACTCCTCTATAATGGAGTTAAATGGCATTCTGGCGGCCATTTTGAGGTGGTAGCAAAAGTCTATCCTCACTTTTTTGTATGTCTGATGGTCTAGTACATGGCTGTGAAGAGTAATTAAGGGCAAACGGGGACCCACCCAGCCAACGGACGGACTAAATGGAATTGTATTATATGCAGTCTGAGCAGTATTCAAGATAATATAGATTTGATGTCTTATATCAAAATAAGTTTAGCTTTGATGTCTTAATGTATTTGTTAGACAGAAAATAACTTTACAACTAACAGATAGAAAATAGCTATACAACTATCAAATTGTAGGGCAAACTGAAACTGGCTATCGAGAATGGCGAGTGTTCGCATAATCTAGGTAAACATAAGTAACTCTCTTTCAACTGAAGAATGGAATCAACACTGAATTAAATATAGTGGCATCGGCAGTGGACGTGACCTTGCTTAAAATGCAGTATCAGATTACTACCTGGGCCTCTTACAAATAAAATGTCCCTACACTAGGTACATACAATTATTTATAATTCTTTTCATCAGTAAAGCAAAGTAACAACAATTACAATTCATCCAAGAGAGTTTAACTGATATTTTTTGTTGATAACCTGTTGCTTTAATTCAGTCAATAACAGAACAAAATACATGCTGTATAATTGTGTAGCCTGAATGATTTTACACAGAGCTCACCATACTCACTGTGTATTGCTCCTACTCAAGTAAAAAGCACAATGCTAATTAACAACACAATCTTTTTTTTAGCAGATGTTTGACTGTTTTAGTGGTAAAACTTTCAATCATTTGCAGTCAGTAAACTGTTCCCTTTTAAATTTTAATAAAGATTTGTACAATGTTAAGTACAGTGAGAAAATCATAAAAAATAGTACATTTGTGTTTAACCAACAAACTAGGTAGCTGCATCTGTTAATGCTGTTACACTGAATGTTATTTATAAAGAGTGCGTATTCAAATGTAGACTACTTTAGTTTGTTTTATAGCGCAAGTGTCGAAGACAATATTTCCAGATGAAACAACTCCAGGTATGCTTACATAAATTTAAAACAAGGATTTGGTTTTTCTCGTATTGTTTTTGAAACTCCGTAGCTTAGTACAGGGTGGTTTGTGCAGATATTTGATTTTCTTGTGATTTTTTCATGGCTGGATCTCCATAGATTTGTATAGGGATTTTATTTTTTCCTGAATATTCATAGAGTTTTTGAATTTCTTGAAATGTTTTTGAATCTACATAGGTTTGTACAGGGATTTTATTTTCTGGTTTGGTTTTTTTAATCTACATAGGCTTGTACGGGGATTTGGTTTTCTTAAATTGTTCTCTCTCATACGTTTGTATATTGATTGGTTTTCTTGCATTTTTCTTGAATCTCCATAGATTTGTACAGGGATTTGGTTTGTTTGCATTGTTCTTAAATCTCCATAGGTTGGGCTAGATATTTGATTTTCATGCATTTTTCCTGATTCTCCATAGGTTTGTACAGGGATTTTTTTGTTCGCATTTTCCTGAACTTCCATAGGTTTCTATTGGGATTTAGTTTTCTTGCATTTTTTATATTTTTTTTATTTCAATTTACAAAATTCCAGAACAAACCTTTATACAGGAATTTTGTTTCCTTTCATTTTTCCTGAATTTGCATACGTTTGTACAGGGATTTGGTTTTCTTGCAATTTTCTTATTCTCCATAGGTTTAACGGGGGTTTAGGTTTCTTGCATTTTGCTTGCATTTCTATAGGTTTGTGCAGGGATTTGGTTTTCTTGCGATCTTCTTTAATCCCCATAGGTTTGTACAGGGATTTGGTTTCTTTGCATTGTTTGTTAATCGCATAGCTTTGTACATGGATATTTGGGTTTTCTGGCATTTTTCCTCACTCTCCAAATTTTTTGTTCAGGTTTTCTTGCAATTTTCTTACAACTCCATAGGTTTCTACTGGGATTTGGTTTTCGGGAATTTACCTTGAATCCCCTTAACACTTAAGTGACCAGTGGGGGGGCGGGAGGGGGGGTTCCTAGGGACCCTCCAAATTTGTTTTCGCGCTGACTGCTTTACGCATGGGATTTTTGCGCCGAATTCTTTTGTAATCGTCTGACTTTTAAATGCGGTTCTTTTCATACGAAAAAAAATTAAAATCGGCCAAGCCGTTAATGAGTTAATTAGTGAGGGTCCTATGGACCCCCCCCCCGGGCACTAACGGAAGTCAGCTGAGAATATTTTAAAAAATCAAAAAAAAAAGCAATTTTTTTGCTGATTTATGTTCACATATATAAAAATTAATAGCAACATTAAAAATAATTAACCCTTTATGTGCTGAAAACAAACAACTTCATTGTGGACGTTGCTAAACCGTTACTGTACAAAGTCTATGGGAAAATGACATATATTTTGTAACACCCGTTAAAAATACAAGATTCCTAAAACTTCAATTTTTTTAAATATATGTAATTTGGGTCTTCTAGAGTACATATCAACATAAAATAAGTTTTCAAAAAGTTAGATGTAAGCGCAAGGTTCATTTGAATTTTCCGTCGTTTTGGCCATTTTTTGCGTGTTTTGAAAACAATGTTTTGCCCCTAATTTGCAGCCCAAATAACAAATTTCATTTTTTATTGCTGATTTGGAGTTGTCTTATGACCCTTCACATGTGGTCTAAATTAAGTAAAAAATTCCCTCGGGAAAGTGGTTTCCATGAGGGGGATGGTGTCCCATGGACCCCCCCCCCCTTGGGCACTAACCGAAGCGTTAAATTTGCACCAGGATTTGATTATCTTGCATTTTTGCCTTACTATCCATATGTTTGTATGGGGAATTTGGTTTTCTTGCATATTTTCTGATTCTCCATAGGCTTGTACATGGATTTGGGTTCCTTGCATGTTTCCTGATTCTCCATAAGTTTGTACAGGGATTTGGTTTTCTGGCAATTTTCTTCTCCATATGTTTGTACAGTTATTTAGTTTCTTTGCATTGTTTTTGTATCTCATAGATTTGTACATGGATTTGGTTTTCTTGCATTTTCCTTAATCTCCATATTTTTGTACAGGTTTTTTCTTGCAATTTTTTTAATCGCCTTAGGTTTGTACAGGAATTTGTTTGGTTTTCTTTTTTTTTTCATTTTTCCGGAATCATCTTCATAGGTTTGTACAGGGATTGATTTTCTTAATTTTTTCTCTCTCATACGTTTGTATATTGATTGGTTTTCTTGCATTTTTCTTGAATCTCCATAGATTTGTACAGGGATTTGGTTTGTTTGCGTTGTTCTTAAATCTCCATAGGTTGGGCTAGATATTTGATTTTCATGCATTTTTCCTGAAACTCCATAGGTTTGTACAGGGATTTTTTTTTCGCATTTTCCTGAATTTCCATAGGTTTCTACTGGGATTTAGTTTTCTTGCATTTTTTATATTTTTTTTATTTCAATTTACAAAATTCCAGAACAAACCTTTATACAGGAATTTTGTTTCCTTTCATTTTTCCTTAATTTGCATACGTTTGTACAGGGATTTGGTTTTCTTGCAATTCTCTTATTCTCCATAGGTTTAACGGGGGATTAGGTTTCTTGCATTTTGCTTGCATTTCTATAGGTTTGTGCAGGGATTTGGTTTTCTTGCGAGCTTCTTTAATCCCCATAGGTTTGTACAGGGATTTGGTTTCTTTGCATTGTTTTTAATCTCATAGATTTGTACATGGATTTGGTTTTCTGGCATTTTTCCTCAATCTCCAAATTTTTGTTCAGGTCTTCTTGCAATTTTCTTACATCTCCATAGGTTTCTACTGGGATTTGGTTTTCTGGAATTTGTCTTGAATCCCCTTAACACGTAAGTGACCAGTGGGGGGGGGGGTTCCTAGGGACCCTCCAAATTTGTTTTCGCGCTGACTGCTTTACGCATGGGATTTTTGCGCCGAATTCTTTTGTAATCGTCTGACTTTTAAATGCGGTTCTTTTCATACAAAAAAAATCAAATCGGCCAAGCCGTTAATGAGTTAATTAGTGAGGGTCCTATGCCCCCCCGGGCACTAACGGAAGTCAGCTGAGAATATTTTAAAAAATCAAAAAACCAAAGCAATTTTTTTGCTGATTTATGTTCACATATAAAAATTAATAGCAACATTAAAAATAATTAACCCTTTATGTGCTGAAAACAAACAATTTCATTGTGGACGTTGCTAAACCGTAACTGTACAAAGTCTATGGGAAAATGACATATATTTTGTAACACCCGTTAAAAATACAGGATTCCTAAAACTTCAAGTTTTTTTTTAAATATATGTAATTTGGGTCTTCTAGAGTACATATCAACATAAAATAAGTTTTCAAAAAGTTTGATGTAAGCGCTAGGTTCATTTGAATTTTCCGTCGTTTTGCCCATTTTTTGCGTGTTTTGAAAACAATGTTTTGCCCCTAATTTGCAGCCCAAATAACAAATTTCATTTTTTATTGCTGATTTGGAGTTGTCTTATGACCCTCCACATGTGGTATAAATTTCGTAAAAAATTCCCTCGGGAAAGTGGTTTCCATGAGGGGGATGGTGTCCCATGGACCCCCCCCCTTGGGCACTAACCGAAGCGTTAAATTTGCACCAGGGTTTGATTATCTTGCATTTTTGCCTTACTATCCATATGTTTGTATGGGAATTTGGTTTTCTTGCATATTTTCTGATTCTCCATAGGCTTGTACATGGATTTGGGTTCCTTGCATGTTTCCTGATTCTCCATAAGTTTGTACAGGGATTTGGTTTTCTGGCAATTTTCTTCTCCATATGTTTGTACAGGGATTTAGTTTCTTTGCATTGTTTTTGTATCTCATAGATTTGTACATGGATTTGGTTTTCTTGCATTTTCCTCAATCTCCATATTTTTGTACAGGTTTTTTCTTGCAATTTTTTTAATCGCCTTAGGTTTGTACAGGAATTTGTTTGGTTTTCTTTTTTCTTTTTTTTCATTTTTCCGGAATCATCTTCATAGGTTTGTACAGGGATTTGATTTCCTTACATTTCAGACTGCTTGATTCTCCATGGGTTTGTACAGAGATTTGGCTTTCTTGCAATTTTGTTTAATTTTGAATAGACTTGGGTTTTTTTTTGTCTTTTTTATTATTATTTTTTTGCTTTGTTATTGAATCTCCATAGGTTTGTAATTTTGGTTTTCTTGCATTTTTCTATAATTTCCATAGGTTTGAGCAGGGATTTGGTTTTCTTGCATTTTTCCGGAATCCCTTTAAGGAATTTTATTTGCTTGAATTTGTTCTTGCATTTTTGCCTGGTTCTCTATAGATTTGTACAGGTATTTTTTTTTGCATTGTTTTTGAATCTCCATAGATTTATACAGTGATTTGTTTTCTTACATTGTTCTTGAATCTCCATAGGTTTGTACAGGGTTTGGGATTCTTGTATATCGATAGACTTACACTGCCATATTAGGAATGTTTGTAGTTATTTGATACTAATAGAAAAAAACTCTTGAGCTACCATCAGGTACGAAATTTATAGTTTTTTTGCATATTTAATTGGGGGGGGGGGTGTGAGGGGCGGTTACCAACTCCTTTTCTGATGCGTTGTTACGAAAATGGCTCAGAACCATTTGTATCGTTCGTTATTATTGAAGTATCGTTATAATGCACAATGAGTGATATATTTTTGTGTAATGAATTTGGGTCAAATCCAAAATACAATATATTTTGTGTAATGGACTTGGGTTAATTTAAAATAGGACTATCAAAGATGATTGGTTATTATGTTTCTGGCCAAAGCAAAACATTTAAATATTATTTACGTTCTAACAGTGCAGGAATCAACGACAGTACGTTCAGGATTTTTTCCTGATATTTCAACAGTTAAGGATAAGCAGTCATCAACGCAAATTTCATGAACGTGAATAATCTCTCTTAAAGAAGAGAAAAAATGGATTTTCATTGATGGCAATAACGTTTCAGTTTAAAAATGGATAGTGATTCCTGCTTAAAAGTGTAACCTTACATTGTTACAGAGAATAAACGCTCATACCTAAAATATATATTCACAAAAGGCAATTCTGTTTCAGTGTAAAAACATAGATAGTGACCTCTGTTTCAAAATTTTCTTTGGAAACATTTGAATTTAATAAAAAAAAAAACACACTTAGTATTATGCGCCTTCAAAGAGTGCAAAAATCAAGGACATGACAGTGCCTTCAGATGGAACAACTCCAACAGGTAAGGAGAAACCGCTATTAAATCAAGTTTGATGAGTTGCAGATGACAAACGTCCATATCTAAGATATATACCCACAAGGGGCAACTATATTTCAGTATAAAGAAAATGAATAGTGACTTCTGGTTTCAAATTGTAACGCCCCTTGAAAACATTTCGTCCCGTCGTTTGTGTTGCTGTTGTCATTGTTTAATTTAAGTGGCAAACTAATAACCATCTTAATCATTGACATTAATCGCCTTAGTAAGGGTAATCATTATAACTCCGAAAAATGACCATTGAAACATAGTTTTATAAACTAGTATAATTTATGTTCCAGCAGTGCAAGGGTCAACAAGAGTGTCCCCAGGTGCTACAACTAAAGTTAGAAAATTTGATCCAAAATGTCAACATAACTTTTTTCTTTTACTTTTTTAGGAGTGGAAGCGGTAACTACTCCATCGCGTACTACACCTAGTCCAGCGTATCCTATAGGTAAGTTAAGGACTACTTTAAAGGTCCCTAAGGTCGGTATGCACAAAAAAATTTGACCGGGTCTAGAGTTAGACTTGGTCTAAGTGTAATTTAGTCCCGATAGAAAGACATTTTACTTTGAATTGACATGAAGTATTTTGTATTTATTTTGAATTTTACATTTTAATCTTTGACATTTGCTATTTAGTTAAAGGCATTATCAGTGATTTGCCAAATCAGAAAATCGAAAAAATCATTAAAAAATCAGATTTTTGCGTGTTTGTAACGAGTACAGGTACCCTGACATATCCTGAAAATGATAAGTCCAGAAGCAACCGAATAAGGGCAAAATCGGATATATTAGTCATTACTGTCCGTACGGACACTTACTACAACATTTAACTGAATGGAGAGTTATATCTTTGAACACTGCCGTTTTCTTCCTTTTCTGTCGATTCTTCAGTTGGGAAAAGGAAGCTTATGGGAATTTACAGACTTATCCTTTACTTTTAAGCTATTCCTGCAAATTTCAAATATTTTGACTCTTTCGAATTAATCACTGCTAGTGTCTTTAATGAAGAAAATATGAATAACTCTCAATTTTGGACAAAATTAAATTTGACTTAGACCAGGTGTAACCTTAAAACTGGTTAACTTTCTGTGCATACAGACCTAAAGGTCTAAATACTTGAGTACGTTTAATGAACTATATTTTAAGAAGTATACTGCAGTCAAGTTAGTGTTCTTCTGCCCTTTTAATCATTTGCACCAGTCCACAAAGTATATTATTTTGAAGCTACTTCGTAGTCATTATATTAATTGTATCATTAATTACGTGTAATCCAATGTCATATAGGTATAGCCTAAAATGTAACATTTCAAACGAGAGCAATACATTTGGTGTGGTGTAAAACATTTGAATATTTTGTACACGCGCCAAAATCCAATGTAACTAATTGAATAGTGAAGTGAACATAGATGTATTACCTCAAACTTTGTCAAGAGGCCAGGGGAGCATTTGTCTATTAAACATTGGAATGGCATGGGTGACATCAACATGTCAATAGAAAACCACATATTTGCCTTGCACTACTAGTGGATTTACCTTAATTGTTCATAAATTATTATCCATAAGCTTTGTTATCCAAAACGAATAAACCGCAATACAACGATTTAATTAGTGCACAACAATAGCCAATTTCCCCATAACCTTTGATTACATTGCGGTAAATTTTTTATATAGCCCTTAATCACCGTCGTAAACCAAAAAAATCTCAAAACACGTTGTAAATTTTTATTTCTCTGCCTCCAGGGAAATCGTCACAAACAATTCGCCTTGCGCAAAGATATGTCCTTTACAAACACGCTATGACTGTTCAGCACTTAAATGTAATATCCTAATAACAGCTCCCAGATTTGCTTAGGTCGACTAGGAAATTTAATAAGGATCTTGCCCAGGACACACACGTTGTCAACCAGTGGGGCTCCGAAATCACGATTGGGAAACGGTCTAATGATCACTAGTTCTGTGCTTTTCCAACTGGATCCACACGTGTTGTCATCAATCACTCCTAATATAAAGTACCTGATTAAAACGTGAAAATCGATTGATACATGTAATGAAAAGCGTTCGTCTCCTTTTAGATTAGAGGTGAACAGAGGCTTCGTATGGGCCGAGGACTTAGAGCTTTATCGAATATTGTATGATGATCAGTGAGTGACAATATTGAACACACGGCATGGGACTCCAAGCAATGGGGACTTGTTAGAGTTCAATTTAGAACACCCGTGGAAACATGAGGTTAGAGTGAAGGGAAATGCCGACGGAAATAAAGTGTCGGCGTTTCAGCATCGAAATACAGTGAAGAAAATCCAGCTGATTGAAACCTTGGAAAGAGAACGAGTTTCAAGTAATTAAATACGTCAAATAAAGTTTTTATCTCGTTGTATTAGATGTTCGGCAATCACACAACGTCATCGTTAAATATAAATGTGCAGGTCTTTCTTATCTAAAAGGTACGCAACTGATGATATTAATAATGGTTGTAAAGCTCATGGCAATGAGTATGCGTCGGGGTATGCGTCATTGTTCTATCAGCCCATTAAAGACAATTTGTGGAATGTCATATCATAGATATGATCATTTTATCCAGATGGACCTTTTTTGATATCCGTCACACGACGGCATACATTTTCACTGTTTTCATTCACTACGTCGGATGATGTTTTTGTTTTTATTTAAACGTTCTTATAATTCGTGACATGATTGATTCTTTTTTCGAACGAACTTCCGCTGGGGGAAGATCAAGGATTATCAGGCACAGAATGATGATGATGACGATATTTGTTGTTTTTCAATACAGCCAGTATTTGCCGTTCCTGCCGAGAACAGCCGGATTCCGAAGTTGACATCATCCTGAATATTAAAGAACCTGTATTATTAATGAACTTTTGTTGAGACCCTGAAGCAAATGGCGTATTGCACTGGAATTCCTAGGATCCGTAAGAATGGTATTTATTTATTTGTTATTGGTTGATTTATTTTGGGACCATATTTTTTGACATGCGAATGGGTGAAGTGATCCTACGAATGATATCATATAATTAACTAAAAATACCCGAGTCGCCCTTTGTATTCGGCATGTGTGCAATACCATGTCTGCCAACAGTCCACATCACACCTGCGGAATTGGTTTATTTTGGGTTGCAGCCACTGACCTCTACACATAGATAGCGGGCTGGCGCACCGTTGAATAGTTGCCGATTGAAACCACAGGAAGTTGCATTTTGCCCTGCGCAATATGGCTTCACTTTATTGTCAAAGTTAAAGGAATTGTGTATAACAATAGAACATCTTGGTGGAATATGTGCATTAGCAGGTGTTTGCATTGTTTCCCGCCATATTGCGAAGGGCAAAAACAACCTCTTGTTGTTTCAATCGGTGACTCAGACCCGCTACCCATGTGTAGAGGTTAGTGGCTGCAGCAAATGCTTGCAGGTTTCAAAAATAATCAAGATCTCTTGTACAATCAAGAAATATGTTTTCTTTCATGTTTGCCCTAAATAAGGTAAGTAAAAAGCAAGATGAATTCAATTTTAAGTTGATTTTATTGTAATCTGATGCTGATAGAATTCAAATCTAGATTAAAAGTATTTTTTCGATTTGTTTGTTAGTGAAATTGTTGTATTTATTTGAATATGAAATGTCTAATATTTGTTTAAAAGATGGACTGGCGTCATTCATGAACTTACTACATGAAAAAATTTTCTTGATTGTAAAATAAACATTTAACTATTAAATACTAAATATCAAATGGTCACAATGTTCTAAATTGCATTAGAACTTCGTGCCAAATCAATAGAGATTAAAAAAAAAAACAGAAGTATTGGAGTTATTATACTTAATAAATGTTACTCATACCCAAATAACGCATCGTATTCAAATAAATCTCTGGAATTAAGATACGTGCTACGAATTATGCTACGTTGTAATTGCACTGTATATTTTTAATCATTCCCTTTTTTTCTTTTAAAATAGTTGCGTGCTATTTACCACTAACCGACATCGAGTCGAACCGTGTTCTCGCGGACAATGAAGACAGTAGCAAGAGCATGCTTGACGCTGAAGCGCCATGGAAGCCAACGGGCGTAACTGACTATCTGGAAATTGAATTCCGTGGTGGCGTTCGTCCAAGCAATGTGTTAGTCCAAAGCGAGTCTAATGATACCCGTCTGACTAGTTTCACCATTAGTTACAAGCCAAGTGGGGATCCTGGCAGCCCTTTCAAGCAACTCTCTAATGCCGTTGACACAGTATGTTACTAGAAAATTTGCCTTCTTTATTATTGATGTACAAAACAAAACTCGTCACAATGGGTCTTTTATTTTGCAATCACCAATGGGTCGAGCCTCAATTTTGACAGTTCCTTTGAAATAGCTTTAAAGATCAATCTATAACCACATTGTTAGTTCTTTTTTCAATTGAGTTACTAAAGTCTCACAAAAATCTCCTGAAAATTTTCCAATAACCAAGCCATACGCATTTTAAATATTAAAGCAGAACACACATTTTATTCAATTACAAAACACCTTAGGTATAAAATAGATCCAAATTTCAAATTTAGGGTAATTTTAAGATGCTGGATTCAAAGAAATAATTAGCCACGTTCAGTTTATCCAATTGTTACAAAACGCAAGTTCGAGGCTTATTCAAATATTATACATTGTGTTGTATGGATTAAAGTATATAATTTGCCCTACCTACACCTTATAGTTCAAGTATATTAAAATGATAAGGGTTCAAAGTCATGCTCGGATAAATGTTTCATAGTGATCTGATTTTCATCTCTCGCCAGGTCATACGAAAACAAAACGATGATCGTCTCCACCCCTAGCAAAATATACTTTACGCCCATGATAGATTATGTTAGGTTTTGCGCTGTATTTATGTATGGGCTATACATAATTTTGCACATGTTGAGATTCTTGGGCCCGTAAATTATTCCTGCATGACCAAAACTATAGTCGATTGATTTCGCGTGTACTTCGTCCCCCCTGGCTTTTTTTGGACCTATGCATTAAGTCGGAGAGGGAAAATGAAATAATTCAAATGCACGTGCCACACCGGATTATGTTGGAGGACACTCCGGTCATATAACTCACTCACCTGCCACTAAATACAATTTCATTCATATATGGAAACGCACAATAGTGTATTTCTGGCCTTAACATTCCTCAAAATAACATCATTAACAGAAGTCCCTGCGCCTCATTGAATTTTCACCTCCGCAAGAATGGTACGGGGTCACATATCAGATGAATCGAGTATAGTTGAATTATCTCATTAGGCAGCTAGTCACTTTTTTCTACTTCGATGATTTCGGGCCACAATCTCAAAGTAGCACATATCGTAACCAGTTAATTGTTTATTATGATGAAGCTAAGAATTTAACACCACTTTAAAAGGCGAAGTGAAATGTACCCCCAGTATGTCCTTGAATATATACCAACGACCCCCAAAAAAGTAATGCAGCATGTCTAAATACCCCATAAGTTGCAAACCATTGGTCTTATGCACGAAAACATAAAATGATATCAATAGTTCGTTTTCTTCTGTAAATTTTGATACCATTCTTGCCCCATTGCGATCAATATTGCCAACACAATATCCATTTTAAGAAAATCTTTCTCTTTTTAAAAGTTGCAATGAAAGGTATAACCATATGAAAGGCCGCATTCTTCCCAGTATTTTTTTAAACGGATCTTACCATGGGGTGAATGTGGTTGTACCATCCAATTGTTCCGATTCAATCCAGCACTAAAATTAATAGGAGTAGCTTTCCACTTGTAAATTTACAAAATTTCAGTGGGCAGGGTGCCTCAGATGAAGGAAAGATCATTCTTGAAAGAACTGATGTTTGAAGTGTGTCACTTTCCTTAATGCATTGTTGTGTATTGTAACCTCGTAATAATGTCTTCAGGTGCAACTTTGAAAATGTGACACATTTTCGTAAAATGGACACTGTGTTGGCGATATTGATCACAATGGAGCAAGAAAGGTGTCAAAATTTGCAGAAAAAAGACTATTCATATCATTTTATGTTTTCGTGCGTTCGTAACTTATGGACGTATTTAGACATGCTGCATTACTTTTTTGGTCTTTATGATGTAGCTACTAAACTATAATTTGTAGGTGGGGTAAACTTTACATTTGTATGTCCTTGAGACATGACGAAATTGTTGACATACATTCTTGCACAGTCATAGCACTTTTAAATGTTGTCCCTTACATATTAAAAACCTCATCTCCTTGCATTTTGTCAAAACCTGTGTGTGGCATTTGATTGTTCTTTTTTCAGCACCCTTAAATTACCCTACACAATTCAAATGACACCAAAAGGGCAATAATAAAATAAAGTATACCGAACGATATAAAGTAGAAATCTGGTTATGATTAACTTCACTCAGCCGGGAATATGTGAGTGCGTTAGCTTCGATTGCTCTAACAATTTATTTCATTGGTAGGCATACTTAATAAAATAGTTTTTGATCCGTTTTAATCATAGGTAATTAAAGCTGGTATGCTAAGCTAAGAAGTCTTTGCCCAAGTTGATGGCACCATTTTGGTGAAATGTGTTTCCATTTAAACATTTTGTTGCCCAAATCACTTTGTTTTAGCCTCATTTAAATTATGTGAAATGCTAGATACCACAGTCCACTCTTATATTTTCTGTGTATTTTATCTATTGTTGACCCGTATGTTGATGAGAAATGTATATTGGCATGTGTACCGAGTTTGTTGAAATCGTGAATGTGCGAATTAGCGAAATGATTATGACGATTTCCTGATGGCAGCGTAATAATAATTAGGCAACGGCGCAGTGAGCGACCTTCGGGCCGGAGTCTGGCGCTTTATAAATGTCCATGATTATTATTATTGTTAGTGAAAATTGGTCATGTTGGTATTTTGGGTATGGTTTATAAAATGCTTAAAATGCTAGATAGTGACTGGTCATATAATACTGACTTTGTTATGATCTATTGAATGATTTGGATGATTCTTTGAAACACTAAGTCACTTCGATCAAAGGAAGAACACATAATTTCCGTCGATAACATATAAACGTTTTTGTCCTTGTTTTTGTTTTAATTGTTTAATACCACTGTGTGCGATCAAATTGCTATAAAATATTTTAACTTCCATTACTACCTGCTTCTACTGCTACACCTTGCAATCACAGTCACAGATCGCCTTGCCTTTTTGTTATGTTAAATACTTGTCATACTTTTCTTTTGTGCTCTTTAATATTAAAATTCAAGAGGCTATCATTTCTTTGCATTTGTATTCCCTTTGAATATTATGGATATCCGTGAAAGAATTTCGATTTCGATTTTACGATCGATTGGGTTGCATTTTGAGGGACGATGTTAAAAACCACAGTGAAAATGTACCTGCTCTGAAAATGGAGGCTCCGAAATAGGCAAGTGGATACTATTTAGATTTCGCAGCTTGTGGGGTCAAAATTGTTCTGGTATCTACACACATCGAATACACGGGACTGTGGAGAGGCCACGACAGCATGGATGACTAGTATCATTGTGTTTATGTTCGGTGCAGTATTTTTCAAGCCCTTAAATTAACAAAAATAAATAAATAATAAATAAATAAATGTTTATGTAATTGTTTACCTCATCTAGCATGTTTTGTCAGCTTCTTCTCGATATCGACGTCAAAATCCACAAACACAAGTACGCGTAAGTAGTAGTAAATCCAAAGTTTTAAATCCGGTTTTGTCCCCGTAAACGGGGGTGGCCGGATTCACCTCACACTGGCAGCAACCGCCCTTACTCCTTCCTTCCACTTCACCCGATTCAATGTATCCTCCATCCTCAACCCAACCATCCTACTCTCCTCCTCCACTTGCTTCTTCCATGTCTTCTTTATACGCCCCCTCCTCCTCGAACCTCCCACCTCGAACTCAAAGGCCCTTCTTAAGGCATGCTCGTCATCCTTCCTCAACACATGCCCATACCAACGTACACTATTCGCCTTCGCCAACCGGTCCATCGCCTCTTCCAAACCCAACATGTAAGTTGCTTTTTAATAATTAACAATGTAACCGACTGAATGTTCTCCCTATGAAAATGAGTTTTAAACAGAGAACAATAATAATATTTTTCCCTAATGCATTCACGCGGGCATTTACGGATGATTTTATGACTTTGTTTGTTTTAGCATTTTAATGGCCAAATCGAATGATGTTATTGCTGAAGTTAAAGGGGGATGGCCCGATTTATGTAACATGAAGTTTTCATCTTGATAGAATGACCTTCACCTAAAAAACCCTTCTGTAAAGTGCTGATATTTCAATCCGTTTTGATGGGCGAGCAAAAAAAAACGTGATTTTGTAAGCTCCATAGAGTACTCTGTAAAATTAATATTGGTGGACCAAAATGAGGCACATTTTGCTCATAATTTCCAAACCAAACATTCATTATCCCTGAGTGAGAAAAATAGTAGCGTTATTCTGATACCAAAAGTTTGACCACTTCCGGTAAAATCTTGAGTATGGGGACGAGGCTATTAGCGGTCTGTCCACGGTTTTTACGAAATCGTATTTCACTTTTGAATGCAATTTAACGCAAAGTTGAAGGACTGCCTAAAGTATCTAATTGGATGGGAAAATCTAATTTAAAAGATGCCCATGTTAAGAATGCTCTTCATTTCTTTCTCGTTTAATAGTTCATGTGCCTTTGTTATTGTGGCTGTGTATCGATGATTATTATATGTATTTGGTTAAAAGTTTTTTGATGTTTTCATTTTTTATTTTATTTTTTTGCAATTATAAGAAACAACAAACATGAAAAAACTGAAATTATAATGAAAATACCTGTGTATTTATGTGCTTTAGAAGAAGTAAACTTCATTGTGACCTGCGTCTGATACATACAGCTGTGCGTCTGAGCCTGAACAAAGTCAAATTAAAAATACGCCCAATGATTCAATAACTATTTATATGTAATTATTATGGTTTGCCTCAAAAAATCATAGTCGTTCTACTGTGGCGATTTTGCGAGCATCTTTGATTGACTATTTTAAGAAACTAAGAGTAGTACTGATATGATAACACTATTTCCTCTTATAGACAGGACTTCAACGCTCACATCATCTGTGACCCTTTCTTTGTCTTTAATTAAGTTTTTATTTTCTTAATGTATATTAAAATTCTTGTTTTGTTTTAGATTTTCAACCTTGACGGTCCTTTGGATGAAAAGCATTCAAAAACGCGAGTGTAACATCAACCATAGATGAAACCAATTAGCCATCCGATTTGGAAACTTCTCTTACCATCTGGGCGAGGGTGGAAGCTTCAGAGCAGAAGTTTACGGCTGTGCATACCCTGGTGAGGTTATATAATTGAAAATGTTACCGGATGCCAGGGAGTAGTGGTCAGTTCCGCAGCTTTATTACTCATCTAGAATTTAGCTTTAAAATAGAAATATTAGTTGTATTTGGAAATTATGGAATACCACCACATACCTGCAACATTATGACCAAACTAGAACAGTGCATAAGATGAATATAATTTGTGGAGGTGTGTGTTGTGTGTTTGTTTTGTTTTGTTTTGTTTTGTTTTGTTTTGTTTGTTGTTTGTGTTTGTTTTTTGTTTTTTTAACTCTACTGAGCACCAATAAAGTTAATGGACGTGGTCTGATGTATAATACACTGTAGACCTCTGCACTTCACACAACTCCCCTCTATAGCTGTACATAATGGTCGCTCAACTAACGCTTTTAGCCGTGTTATTCTCACTGATTTCTACCGAGTCTTAAGACTTAATCTTTCAAACAGGGACTACAGGGTGAGTCAAAAAAAGTACAACGAAATTGAGCGTTTTTTCATGGAAAACTCTATGTGCGATTATTTTCTTTTTGTAGTACATTCCCTGTTTTTGTTAGCTCTCATATAAAAATTACGGCATTAAAATTGATAACGCGTTCAAAAGTTACAGCTGCAGAAGTGAAAGTACCCAATGTGAAAGACCGAACCAGTTACACGCTAGAGTAACCCAAGAGCACTGTTGGATTTACATTCAGCTTTGGTATTTGCAGCATATCCTCCATTAATTAAACATTTGGAATAAAATGTCAGGGAACACCAGTGACGTAACCAGTCTGTGGGGTGATCGGGGCTGGGGGGGGGTAAGGACGGGATCCTCACTCAAAATCTCCCCCCCCTCCTGCCCCAATATAGATCAGGAAAAGTTCATAGATTTATAGTATTGACAGATTACCGTGCACCTTTTGCAAATGTGTTTTAGTGATGCCCCAAAGTAAAATGGTTCCCATCGCCTGGTCCCCCTCCCCAAATGGAATGTCTGGTTACATCGTGGGTAAGACTGTAAAATGAAACCAGATATCAAAATAATATTTAACTTGAAGCACAATTTAAGCATCCTTTTCAACTAACTGGTCCTTGATTTTCAAATATAGGGCTGGATAAACAGACAAAGCATTAGAATTTTCCATTTTAAATATATCCTGTTAATTTCATTAAGTCTGCTATTCTACATTATCATTCAACACATGTCCTGCGTGGCATTTGAATACGGCGCCAAAAAAATCAACCAGTTAATTTATTCTAAAGCCCTCACGCTGCGTTAGTAATGAGTATAATGAGTCTCATGAGTACAGTCAGTGTGCAATTTGTTCGGGTCAGGAAATGGATACCTTCACAAAAATAACTGTAGCTTTTGAATGACTTGATCGATTTAAAAAAATTAAAATTATTGTGAACCCTGATTAAACAGATATCTAACACATGACTTAATTTGGTCAATTCCGTTAATGTTTCGTCATAAAAAAAATCCCTCATTGGTTGTACTTTTTTCTGACTCACCCTGTAGCTTTGTTTGATGTATGTTGTAAAGAGAGTTTTCTATACTACTAATGATACTATTCATTTATATATCAAATCATTTGCACTGTGCCATAGGCTCAATAGCTGTCATTTAACGGTGGATTATGTTTCTTTTCCTAAAATTTTCATACAAACAAAGGTACTACACCGGGTAAGTACAAAGTATTTAGTAAATATATTGTTTTACTTTTATCCGTCTAGGTAAGCTGTATTTTGGCACCATATTGATTCTTTTGACCATGGTCATATCGACTTTATTCGGAATGAACCATGCCCTCATTCTATGAGGTTATAAGAACGTGGCTGGTACCCAAGGCCATAATTCAACAGCGGTTCTCCCTGAATTGAATTAACACGTAAAATACCACCATGGTGTTAAGAACCAATATGGTACCTCTAATATATACTAATGGCGAAGCCGGTGAAATGTCTATCTTTTGCATGCACTGTGAGGTGTAGCCTCTTAAAGCTAGGTTGGAGGGCTTAAAGCTGAGTTTGATGGCTGGTGCCATTGATTTCAGTACGAGAAGAGGCTAATTTGGTAACGTCCCCTGCCTCCTCGGAAAACTGTCTTTAAAAGGGCAATACCTACAAGATCTAAAGTTGGAATTGCTGGTTGTGAGTAAACCATTCCAGAACAACAGGTATTGATTTCCGATATTGTAAGTGTTTTACAAACATAATCTCTTGGTCTTGAACACAGAACACATCTTTTAGGAACCTTGCAAGGAATGTATTTGTAAAGCATGCTACGGGTGATAATTAAGCACAAGTCGGAGAATTATCACAATCGTCTTTTGTATCTATTTAAATAATGACTGTAAAATATACTCCTCTCCCTGTCTCCGAGCTTTAAGTTATTTTCGGCCATTTTTTAGTTACTGTCATAAATCAGTATTTCAATTTGAGGACTTAACCGGTTTCCCAGAAAGCATTGTAAATAAGCCCTGATGACACCGCACCAACGAAAATACGCAACCGAGGGTTCGAACCAGGCCTCTGACAGTGACAGTCTGCCCATTCCCGTAGTCAATTTCCACGTTGGTTCATCGCACTCCGTTTGGAGCTTCCGCGGTTGGGAATATTGCAGAACTTTGACAGCACAGGGACATAACAAAGGCCCCATAATGCAGTTGGCACACAGCAACACACACGTGGCATAGCAGAGTCTTGCGCTCGTAACTTTTATCCATCCTGTGGGCAGGACGCAGTGATTGTAGCCAGTATATGACTTTCAGTAAACGTGTGTAAGTAGCTGAAAGGTGTATACTCTCTATTCAAACTTTCGTTTTTAAAAATGAAATGCTTCCAATGGCGGTGCCCTTGGGTGTCATCAATTTGCTGAGCCATAGTCAGTTCCCTAGGTTGCTTATCCCCGGTTCGAAACCGAAGGTGAACAAGTGCTGGAAACTATGCGGCGGTAATGTTTCGAAAATTAGACTGACATGTACGGTAATATCAACGGAACACACAAAACAAATAAGGGGACTCCATGCCGAAATGGATGACAATGGATGGATTGAGTGGAACGTTGGACACTAGCGGTTGTCATCAGCCAGATGAAAATATCGCCATCCTGAATTTGAAATGCACTTGATATCATCATGACATATTTACATTTACAAAGCTTTCTGGGAAACAGGTAAGAAGAAACAGGTTAGTTTTTCCAATAACTGTCATTTATATTTAAATATTCGTGACCAGGCCTAGTATTTAGTCAAGTCTGTGTGTGTTCCCGTTCGATATGATAAGAACGCCCTCCTACCGTTAAGTCTTTGAAACAGAATAGCACCCAGAAGTTGATGCCGTTTTGAATTCGCTGTTGCTGTTAGGTTGGCATGTCCTACCTCTCCCCCATGGCATTGAATTTTATATTTACACTCTTACACTCTAAAGCATGTTTTAACTGGACATTGAATGATAAATTATTTTCCACTCAAATTAGGTAAGCAATAACACTTTATAAAGGGCATTTTTTCGTTTTATCATCGTTCTTTATATCATTGCTATATTTGGGAACCTTCTATTATCTCTTTTGGTATTTATTTATACTGACATTCATGTTTGTAGCTGCCTATTGTCATCTCCATGGGGACGTATGTGAACACCATTTTCAAATGCAAAGTCTTACGATAATGAATCACCACTAATTTGTAAATATCTTAAATATTGTTTTCTTAACAGCACCTACTTTGACTACGCCAGTATCACCTCGTAAGTTTGGTTATTTATTGTTTTTGATAGCGTGGCGCACTAAATCATCTGATCTCGTTTCTATATCGCAATCAAGAGATAATAAATAAAATGTTTATTTTTGAGGGGTTGCTTGTTTTGTTTTGTGGTTTTTTTGTTTTGTTTAATATAGAGTTTTGGTTTACGCCAGAATAAACTACATACTTCAAGGCATGTGTTTTGATAATCACGTGTTTTAGAGACACGATCGAATGATTTAAAGCTACTGAGTTTTCGTACGTGTGTGTATGTAGGAGGGTGTGTGTGTGTGTTTGCTTATGTGTATGCGTTGGTGTGTGTGTGTTGTGTTGGTGTGTGTGTTTAATGGCTTGTGTCTGCGTGTTTACGTGCTTCCCTTTGCATGGCGCTTAAGATTGCAAGATGCACTTATTATTGCTAGTAGGGCGACCAGAAGGTTATAATAGTTTCGGTCATTTTAAATTATGTTGTCTTTTATTTCAGAACCTTGTCTCTATGAAGGCAAACTCCTACAAGTAAGTGCTAACTAATATAGTTTATATTTTACCTGCGGTGAAGTCTGAAGTGGTTTTTTTCGTCTTGACTATTTAATGATCTTTTTGTCAAACAATACAACGGTAGAACCACATTGGAGCATTGGTTTTAAGAAATTTTAGTTTTATTACTTATCTCTTAATTGACACTTACGTGGACGGGTGGGTTCCTAGGGACCGGCAAACTACATTTTGCCAGTTTTATTACTAACAATACACCTTTTTCCGACTCTATTTTTTGTATTTGTGTAACTTTGGGATACGCATCTTTTTATGAAAAAATACTAAAATTAAAGATCATTAGGTTGGATCCTTAGACCCCCCCTTTGTTGTCCAGCAACGGTAGTGTCATTAAAAATAGTAATTAATTAAAGCAAGTAATTAAGAATATTTTCTTGTTTAAGTATTTATATATTCACGTAATTAAATAATAATATAAAATTCAGTTATCCCTATTTATGCTTTATGCTGAGAGCGATCGCTTTGATTTTGCCATATCGCCATCACGTCACTGTACAAACCAATGGGAAAGCTAGACGGCAATCAATGCCACCAACCAAAAATATAACATATTAAAAAAAATTGTGTTCAGTATAGGTATAGTGGGGGCCTTTTAGAACACATATTTACAACTTTTCATTACATATATATATTTTGACCCTGACCTGTTGACTCAACTGTGACGCAGTTGATGTTTTCATGATCATCATATTCTCGACTTTCTGTGCTGAAAAAATGACGTAATTTGGTGAAGAAATGAGGTAGATATGAAAGATTTTTACGGGTGATCCAGAAAGATTTGTCACCATATTCGGACAAGATAATGGAACTGAAAACCCAGCTTAACTGTGTAAATCCCATTGGAATGGGTAAAAATGGATCAGCCGCGGAAATTTTTCATATCTACCTCATTTCGTCACCAAATTCCTTCATTTTTTCAGCATAGAAAGTCGAAAATACGCAGATCATGAAAACATCAACTGCGTCACACTTGAGTAAACAGGTCAGAGTCAAATGTTGTGTTTCTTCATGCACAATTTTGTTTTATTATATATACATAATCACTCAAAGTAACTGCCATTTTTATTTTCAGTATGGCATGGCTATTCAGACCAGCAACCCATGCATTTCAGTTGTCTGTGATAAAGACCTTGGACTAAAAAATGTGGAGGAAGAATGTATTTACGATTGTGATGTAAGTTTTGTAAGGCTTTTGCTTTTGCTGTTTTAATGGCACTATTATTTTATACCATGTTTACACGTGAAACCCTAAATCAGTTAAGGTACAAAAACCGAACCTTCTTTGGTATCAACCATCCTTCCCCTCTAAAATCCCGCTGAAGACCATAAAAATAAATGGTGTTTCGTGATTGACCGCCGCAACCCCGTCGTCGGGCGTTCTACTCATGTTTGCAGTATTCGGACCTTTCTGATGAAAGACTCTCAATTCGTGGACGACCGTGAGCTTTTGAGTAGCACTGGTATATTGACACCATGTTAGTAGAGAACAATGCCATCTGTCCATATGAGCCTCGTATTCCTCTGTTGATTTGCCTCTCAAATTTTTAGAAAATAATAACTTTATACAGCATTGACCATCCCTCTAGCAACATGGCCGAACGTATTATGAGCTTTTGTGTCCCCACTGTCATTAAGTCTCTTATCCCCAATATCTACCAATGCTTCCAAATTCGTCTTTTTGGCCACCTGTCCACGGAATGACCGAAGTTTCTCCAACACCAATCTCAAACGATTCAAAGACTATTTGAGCGATCCCGAAATGCATATCATTCGGTGCACATTTCCTCCGGGAAATTGTACCAGAGGTCATGTTTACAAAAAAAATTGTGTTCGATCGCGTCGCCGAACAGCTGCCTTAAATTACAATACAAAGTACCTTTCCAGTGAAAGTAATCGTACAAAAATGAGAGTAGAGAAGATTAAGGAAACGAAAAATATAACGAGGCAGGTGTGAAAATTCACGTACAAAACGTGATTATTTTCGATCGTACGTGCCCCTACTTGTCACTGACGGACGATTACACAATTATTGAGCAAGCTCACAGAGAGGGTAAGTTTTCTGTTATTTTCGTACGCTCCTAACCGTATTGTTTTTAGCCGCCTTGAGGCTGGTACAAGTCACGGTTCCCGGATGGAAAGGGCACCGAATGAGATGCAGTTCGGGGATTGTGCAAATAGTCTATGCCCACAAACCGGAGTGTGTACGGGGATATTCTTTATGCGCCTTCCAACCTCTACAGGTATGGACAGGAGAAGAGTCCCCCGAGGAAACATGAAGAATAGGGAAAATCGATTCCGTTAAACCTTCAACGCAATTTAGTTTTACGCTTTATTACGTTGTCTCTATGGAGCCCACCAGATCTGGCTCCACGGGATATATCTTCTTGTACTCCGGGAACTGTGGCCAGTGCGGTGCACCAAACGTGGTATATTTTGATGTTACCAACATTATATAGACAGCCTCTGGTGTAAAATATATTTAGCACTATTTATAAATTGTTAAAAAGTAAATTTTAACATATTGAAATGACAACCATATATGGATAATCGAATAGTTTATTCCTAAATGCTGAGGTACATGGTGTTGCTCTTCGTGAATGGAAATAGCGAAGTATGACCAAATACCCCCTAATTATTATGGCTCTGGTAATTCAGGAAAGTCTAGGAGATGCCTTCAGGTGAACAAAATCTTACATTGATGACATAGTTATGCTATTTCCAATCTAATACGTTTGTTACCGCGTGTATGATTGGGAATGGAGGACGAAACGGGAAAGGGATAATTTTATGAAAACAAATTGTCAATTAATGTAAAACCAATTAGAAACAAACTTCAGGACAAGGGTGTAGATTTCGCCAATAATTGATTGACAACACACAACCCAGCTTCAGTTAGAAGACAAAGTAGCACACCTAAAAAGAGTTAACCTAAACAAAGTTCATTCATGTCATTTTATGCAGTACTTAAAAACATCAAAAATGCAACACACAGAATAGACAGAGAATGGTAAAATACAGTAAGTAAGAACTTACAGAGAGTTTTCAAAATCATAGTGTTGAGAGATTTTACATATTGAACAGATCAGAAATTCGTGCGCTATTTAAATTAAACGATTTCACTTGAATTAAAATCCTAAGCGGGGTAAGTAAAGGTTTACAATGTGTTTAATATTGAAGCAATAATCGGCGCGGGTACAATAAGTGACAGAGTGAGTTGCTGTTAAAATTATTGTTTGTTGTTGTTGTTTTTTGTTTTTATGTAGGGAACTTGAAAACGAGTCTGAAAGTGCTGCCCTACTTGTGGTAAGTAAAGTCATGATTTATAATCATTAATCACACGCAAGGCATGCAAACCTGGAAGTAACTCCAACAGTGGTAAGGTTTTTTTATTTTTTTGGGGGGGGTGAGGGTATCATATGACACCAGCTCTCCCCTTAGAACCAGAGCTGGCTATGTCCAAAAATGGCATTTTGAGATAGACGAGTTTTAAAGTATAGCTAAAAAAAAAACTCAGCATAGGCAGTATTTGAAAATCTGGAATTAGTAGTAATTTTCAGGTTCATGTTATACTTTTTCAAAGTTGAATATAGCCTCACACTCGTTGATCCCATGGATGGTCGAAAAATTGGGTAGACGTTTCATATAGAAGTCAATGGATGCAAATGAGGTATTACAAGTGATTCCGTCATGCGCTGTATGCAAGGGGGTGCGTTGTCAAAAGCGGCTTGACGGAAGAATGGCAATACCTCATTGGGCATCAGTGGGACTTCTATTGAAACGTCTACCGAAAAAGGAGCTGAGAAGTACAAGGATCTAAAGACATTTAGGTTTTTGTGAGATAAATTTTATTTTTTGAAATGTACGTTGGTTGCAAGAGCTTTAAAACGACTATGTAATTTGTTGGGTTTTTGGAAAACTTAAAATGTCCATATCTCAACAGTGCCAAAATGTAAGTTAGGAAACATTGTAATTCTAGCTTACGACTGTTAATATAGTCCAAAAGATGACAATTTGTTTTACGATGATTGAATGGATTATATGCTCAATATATTAAAATTTATGCCTACGCACTGTCACAAGTTTTCTGTTTGTTAACATCTCAGCACTTGAACTAAAATAGCATGTATATCATTATATGAACAGGAGTATAGATAGAAAATTTTGGTTTGAGATGTAATAGGACACTTTGAATCCGCAGATGAATGTTCTGTGACTCAGTGTCATATACCATCGTTCCACTTTGCATGATCATCTGAATTGGTAATTGCTTGTAGTCCAACATAACCATCTCTAATCTGGTAAAATTGCAGTGCCACCAGATGAAACTTGTCAGCCTCAAGAAGTGGAACGATCCATCTCAATACCCGAGTGCATTGCCGATTTCAGACTGACTGTCAACGAGTGCAAAGGTCATTGTGAATCACGCTCCAATTTTATGACCGTCAGTGACCTTGAGGGCAATCTTGTGGACGCTTGCGAGTGCTGCAAACCTGCAGAGGTAGCGAACGCAACTCTTAGCATCACGTGTGATGAAGGCGCGAACAGTGGCAAGGAGATGAATTTTAAATATGAGTCTGTACTAAAGTGTGAATGTCTGTCGTGTTTTGAAGCAAGGAGATAAATATGTTTTCAGAGCTGAATGGATAACGTGTTCTTGTTGTTTTAGATGAGGAATCAATAAAATGTGATGGGTAAAATTCGGGCTTATTTTTAAGATTGGCCGTCGTCGATCGTCAGTCGGAAACAAACTCATTTTTAAATTAACCTAAAAAATTAAAAAAAAAAAAAAAAAAAAAAAATGGAAATTTTAAATTAAATTTGCAAAATTGTGGAAGTAACACATACACAGACACACACGCACACACACACAAAATGTGCATGGATTTGTTTAAACTATGTCGTATTTGCAGATGTGAAGGCAAATGCCTAATTCTAATTATCTGCCAAAAGTGTGAATGGGACTTTCTTTCACGATTTGGACCATTAAAATGCGATCTGATATAACAGATTTTCAAATAGCAGGGGACTGTAGTGAGAGAGTGTGCGCTTCCGGATAAAATTGTGAATTTTGCACACAAGTACTTTAGGCATTGATAATCCATAAAATTGATGGAAACACTTGCCAACCCCCTTTAATATCCTCCAGCTTGGGTTTCAAGGTTATACAGGGGTCAACAATTTTAAATGTTCCGAATGTGTTAAAAAGCACACCATGGTGTTTGTCTGGTTACAAGGATTCCAAAAAGGTATAGTTTTTCCACTATCTATGGCTTATAGTTCCGGAGTTACGCGGTAAAAACTGTAAAAATTGTGAAAAAGTCAAGTTTGGTGTGTACATGGGTCAAAAGTTAAAAAAAGTTTTCAACACAATCGGAACATTTTAAAAATGTTACCCCTGTGTAACCTTGAAATCCAAGCTGGGGGCCATGAAAGGGGTGTGGCAAGTGCTTCCATCAATATTTTTGGTTATCAATGTATAAAGTACTTGTGTACCAAAATTCACAATTTTATCCAGATTTGCACACTCACATAAGATCTGTGAACTACACTCCCCCACTAAAAATGATATTCTCTGCCATCATATTTACCTAATTTTATTTGAGGTGTAATGTTCCTATAAATTGGATTGCGCGCTGCAAGTCAATAAAATGGTGTCTGCTGCACAAAAAAATTACGCTGCACTTCTAGTCAAATGACGTCGAACAGTCTTACGAAACAGGCCATATGTTGGAACTTCCCTATAGATTTTTATAAGTTTAACATGAAATTTGGGTGTCTGATTTATAAACAGTACCAACCCGGTCTTAAGACACGAGTCTACGGAAGATTAAACTACTCTTTTCCTGAACTCAAACCTATTAAGTGTGCTTATTGTTTCGGGAAATTACAAAACACTTCACATCACAACTGCATTCGTGCAATATTGGTAAAATGCATAGATCACTTACCATCACAGTTGCATGCAATCTTTGGTTCAAACTCAATCTTAGGAGTCGTTTAGATATTTTGACCGGTGTAAAGAAACTGAGTGCCCCCATGAGAGAGTGTCCTAGCTACCATTGCAACATGCATGGAAAATAACCGTGACCTTATAGACGAGGCCATTTGGGTACAGTGCTGAAACAAATGATGCATACAGCACTCAATGGAGAACACAATAGACAGATGAGTGGTAGGACATTCAGTCACACAGGCACTGTATTTTATGACACTTGTATCATGAACTAATACAGTGTCTGTGTGATTGAGTGTCCCACCTCCCATCTAGCTATTGTGTTCACCAGTGAGTGCTGTACGCATCACTTGTTTCAGCACTGTACCCAAATGGCCTCGTCTACAAGGTCACTGTTTATTCCGTACATGTTGACATGGTAGTTAGGACACTCTCTAATGGAGGACACTCAGTTTCTTTACACCGGGACTATATTGAAATTTAAACATCTTTCTTTCTTTTTTTAATTTTTTTCTTAGCTACTATATGCACAAATTGGATATGGTATAGGTTTATGTACAGGCAGGGCTCCGACTGTGACCAAAGGATTTTGTTTTGTATAGCGAATGAAAGACTTTATACGAAGGAAGAACATCCCTAGAACTTACAAATTCATATTCAAACTATATTCAAGCAGTATAAATGTTTCACTACAAGAAAATACAACCAAGCGTAGCACATTTAAGTTGTATTTTTATTGATAAATGTATTACGTAATGACGTAGTTTGATTTCATTTAAACAAATCCTTTACTTTGTATCTGAATTATGCCAAGTGACATTTTAAGTTGCAAACTAATTTCAAAGCATACCGAGAGAAATTACCAGGTATCCATATATTGGATCGTATACGGTGAAGCCATAAAAAATCTGATTTTACAGAAATACATTAACATTAGAACAAAGGCAGATTTCACTTGCTTATGTTTCAATAAGAATCATATTTTTGTTAGTAGCAAAGAAAGCATTTAAACTTAATTCTTTCAGATTGGGATATGTTTGGGGATAAGCATTTGGTCATCATAAAAATCTGCTTTCGATTTTTTGTTAGGGTCATCTGATAAGTTACGTCTCTTGATACACTTTTAAACAGCACGGAAGGTTGAGAACTTTGCAAGAACTTATACAGTTGTCACCAATGACTTTTATAATTCCAAAAGTTTGTTTTTCTTAGCCTTTACTGTACAATCGCATAGTAGGAGCAATGTGTTAATTGCTTAATGTAATTTGTCATCTTAAAGTTTAATTTTCAATTGAAGCTGATCTTGTCAATGTTTACGGGGATATTGTCTTACCTTTAGTTTGGTGGTGTATCGCGCTACTCCTGTATGCGAATTCTGCCTTTGCTTGAACAGATTGTCGTGTTTCAATAAATTCGAAATCACACAAAAAATAATCACTATGATTGTGTGTCATTTATTCGCAATGTAACCAAGACAATCTTAAAGATTTTAATCAAGCGGTAATGTATTGCTATTATATATTATAGTGGCCACCAACGGCGAACATTTTTTCCTGGTCCGTCTTTCGCATGGGGTACTACCTGCAAATGGTTTACATTGATCTTGCATTGTGGATATGCCATTGTGGATATGCCATTCTTTTGAAAGTTAATAAATTAAACAGTTAAACATTCTCAATTACAGGCTTTAGTCATTTTAACTGTTTTTTTTCATGGAACAAAATGGCATTAAGATGGCTAAATACATCAATGACAAAATATATGTCTGCGGAAGATTGGCATTTTATTTATTATTTTCGATTATAAGTAACGTTGTCGTAAGGTTTCAGAAGAGAAATTAAACGGTTTAATCGTTCAAACGCGATTAAACAAATATGTGGTGACAATTAGCTCAAGTTTCATACCTCATTTAAGTCAAAACATACATCGGTAAATAACATTATGATCATATATATATATATATATATATATATATTATATATATATATCTATATATATATATATATATATATATATATATATATATATATACACCAGGTTGTGCTTTCGCAGAAGAAAACATGAACAAGAACAAAAATATTTAAAAAATCACCCAGCAGCGTTTGAGGTAAGATATTTTCTACCCTTTTAATTCACATACATCGGCGAGTTATTCTACAATTTAGGTTGCCTGTTCTATATTCCGTAAGCCCAAGGAGGTCCCACTTTGGAGGTGACGTGTGTGTTAGGCTGTCAGGATCCCCACTTTCATAATCTTTGTTACCCAAGAATCCATTTAAAAATGGTACTACTGTCATCTAAAGGCCCTTGCCTCTTTTTTTGATAATTTGTCAAAATTGTCAGTTGAGATTGCTTAATTATTTTAAACGGATTGATATGGATGATAACGAAAGACAATTTAAAATAAAGATATCTTTGCAGAACAACATGCAAAACGGGTGTATGTTTATTATTATTATTATTATTATTACCATTATGATTAATATTATTATTATTAATAATAACATTAACCGGGTTAAACCGGTTTTTGTGCTGAAGGCTTCTGATAACAGGGGAATGTTGTTGTGCTTGAAATGGAAAGTGAGATTAGACACACTGCAACAAGGTATGTTTTTATTTTGTTTTTTTATTCTCGCTCGTGTGTGTGTGTGCGTGCATGAGTTGACGGTATTGAGTATGTCATTGTCATTACGTGTAACGATTTGATTACCATGTTTTGCTAAAAGCGAGACGCATGAAGAAAAGTCTTCTGAACAGTAATGAAGATTTGAATGAATTCAACACTTGGGGAAGGGTTAAAGTTTTATCTCGCACTTAATGTTAACATTGCCCTGCTTATCATTAATCAGGTTATGGAAGTCAGCTCATTAAGCAGATTTTAGAGTAAATTGTTGACAACTGGTAAGTCGATTCTTTTAAGAAAATTGCGTGCGTTTATAATGTGTGTATGCATGAACGTATATATGTATGTATGTATGTATGTATGTATCTATGTATGTATCTATGTATGTATCTATGTATACATATATAATTATATACATTTATATACATTCATTTATATATGTGGGTGTGTCATTAATGTATATGTGTGCCTTTCAATATTCATTTCAAAAAGTGATTTAACTACCCTCTTGCTCACTGAATTCACGTCTATAGTATTTCCCGCTTAAATCCGTGAAATGTTAACCCGCGTATGCCTTCTCTTTTCCCATTGTGACCACAAAATATGTTTGCTTTATTCAGTACTAGTAAAGTATTATGCAGTGTTCGTTGTTGTAATGTATAGAACTTAGAGGAACCATTCCTGGTTTACCTTTTACTGTAGAGCATTATATAGGTATGTTTCATGTCTTTGCTATTTTGTTGTTAAAGCGGCACCGGTCAATGTAATATTATAATGATTACAGCATAAGGACTAACAACACACAGGACCCCAGCTAGTAAACACAACAATGTGATTAAGATGTTTTAAACATTGGACAGCATGTCGATATTATAAAATATGTTAACCAACCATTAACAACCACCACAGAAAAATTCAAAGTCGTTTAAAAATAGCGAATCTGTTGACGGGAAGTCAATTAAAACCATTAGAAAGTATCCAGCCAAATTTCATACATTCCATTATGGAAGAAATAAACTTGTGAGCACTATTGCTTGGGGATAAATTTAATAACAGTGGACAAATAATATATTTTCTTTCAGAATCGACGATAACTACCTCGTAAATTCCAACAGCACCCACTACGACAACATCACCAACTACCACCACTTGTGAGTTTGCCTTTGTTCTAAACCATAGCCTTTGGAGGCATGTTTCCCCATCAAAACAGATTCCTTTCCTAAAACCGTTCGAAAAGTGAATGATAGGATTTTGCAAACCGTTGAATATGTTTATTTTATGTTGGTGTCTTAATAAATAAGGTCAAACTGGGATAGAGTTTAGATTTAGATAAGTATTTATATGTTTCGATTGTTTTGACACTGGGTCCTCACTTGCAGATATGATCCTTTGGTTTTTAAAGGTCGAATACATAAAGGAGGCGTTTCGCTTACGCGATTTAATAGTTTCTTTATTGTTATTTAAGCTTTTAGTGCCCAGTCCAAATACAAACGTTTTTGAAAGACATTTACCTATAAAGCTTTATTCCAAAGTTTGCGTTTGAATAAGTGTTACGTGAATAGAAATTGCATATAGTATAATGTCCCAGAGACAGGTCAAAATAACTGACAGTAGTTAGGTTTTGATAGAAAAGGAACTTCCGTATCTTTATTTCCCTTTGGTTGCTTTCCAAATTAAAGGAAAACTAAATTGTTCGACCTTCTTTAATTCAAAATAATTTCTGAAATGCATTAAATGTGATTAGGAGGCATATTGAAGTCCTGCCTTAAAAAGAAATGTTTTAATATCCGTGTGCTACTCTTAGTCTTCTTCAAATAGGATACACTGCAAAAACATCGGTGTTAGACTTAACACCGAGGGTGTTGATTTTAACACCAAGCCGGTGTTTGGAGAGGACCACACCTATTGGTGTTAAACTTACACCAAATTGATGTTATATTGAAAATAGTTTTGGTGTTACAATATATGACATAACACTTCTTGGTGTTAATCTCACACCACATGTCGGTGCCAATTATGTATTTTAACACCCTCCCACCCACGCAGAACCACCTCAGTGTAGTTTAGCATTGTTTTCTAAGAATAATATGCAATACCTTTGTAAATACCTTGCCGGTAATGAGTACGATAAATTAATGATTTGGCCCAAAACAAAATGCAACAGAAACAACTTTGGTGTCAATATACTGCGGAATTGTGTAAAATAATTGTTTACCAAAATCATACGTGTAGAATTTGTTATAATAAGGGGGATTTGTACAGTGGTACTATGTGGAATAATTGTTCAAATTGATTTTAAAAAATACTATTATAGTTATCTCCTGTTTGTTCACGCAATACGGACAAATATCTATGGTGTTTTTCTAATATTACATGAGGCGATAGCTGAATGTGATATTGGAAACAAACCATAGATATTTTTCCGTATTGCGTGAGAACAAACAGGGGGTAACGAATTTATCATTTAGTAGACATTTGAAGTGGTAAGTCTATAGTAGATTAAATTTTATTTAAATCTGGATTAGCACAGCTACACTCACTACTACAGTCAAGTACATAATCCAGAAAGCTCAGAAGGCCAAGTTGTAGGCCTGTTTTCTGAGGCCTACAATGTACAAATCAAAAAGTTGGACTAACTGCACAGTAACATAAACTCAGTCATCATTGTCCTGATACACACAATTTTCCCCAATTCCAAACAAGGCAGTCATAGACCAAGATGTCATGGCCACAGTGATTCAGTAGTAGTCTTGCCTATGCACATAGTCAATTAGAGTTGAAATCTGCAGGGTAGCATGGCACTGTAGCTAGGGAAAAAGCCCTAACTTACCTCTCTGAAAGACATCACATAGGTCACTAGTCCTCCAAAACACACAGGGGAACTTTTAAAAATGTTTTTGTACAGTAGAACATAGGAAAAATGTATCAAGTAGAAATATTTGTTTGGGATTGCCAGCAGCAGTCACACGAATGTATTGAATAAAAAAGGCCATGTTGGATTGTGCCTTCAGAGGGTGCTGGACCAAAACAGTCTCTTGCACAAATGCGCAAGATCATTACATCTATAGATTTTAATGCATGTAAAGTATGGACTTGATATTTGGTATAAGCATTATGTAATACGGGCTCATATCCAGTGAGTAATGAAAAATTCCTCTGGTAATACGGGAAAATATTAATTGGGACATTAACCAATCAAAATTCACCATTTATGTCTACTACATGATAAACGAACTTATCAGGCTACTTCTAAGGTTAAAAAACCCTAAAAGATGATGAACAAGTTGTATACGATTTAACTCTTTCCACATTTTGACTTTTTTTTCAATTTTGCAGTGATTCTTGGGTTAAGTTACTATTGGTCGTAATTTGACTGGTCTATATGTATTTCTGCTTATACCACAAACTACCCAAGTTCGGACAATTAAAAACTTTGTTCATCGTTTGAGACTAGACCCTCCCAGGGTATGTGGTATAAACGACTGGTAATGGAGACTAATAACCCTCTGGTATTTTGAATCTTGTAAATCAGTGGACAAGTTGGTTCGTATGAGGGCGTATGGGCGGCCATTGGGGTCAAAAAGGTGCCAGTGCAGTATTAAAAGGACCGATGCCAAAGGCTGCAGGGAGGGGCCCAGCCTGATTTTTTTTTATGATATTAGTTTTTTTTTGTTTGTTTTGTATATACATTGGATGCATGGTGTTGGTGAGTGCAATTCCAAATAAATAAGTGTGATTTTATGTTAATTGAACTATACTGTGCCCTGAATCCGAAGACAGAGCCGAGACTGTGGGACAGTCTATTTGAGACAAACATTTGGCTCAAACGATTACAGCCAAATTATTATTACTTTTATTTTTTTTATTGATCCCAAAGCCATCACAATACAACAAATGCGATAAAAATTACATTTTTATAAAGTATGCAATGAAAATTTTCTTTTTAAATGCCTTCCGGTAACAGAACACTAGAGGTTCATTTCTCGGTGACAAAGTGAAGTCCTGCCTGATAAAATAGGATAGTGTACGTTAACACCAAGGCGTAGCTACAGAGTCTTGTCTATTGATTTGAACAATATCTACGTTTATACATACATACTTGAAATGATTTGATTTATGGCGTCCACTCTCCATATCTCTTTGCCTCCATACCTCCACTATAACACGTTTAAACACTGCATTTGAAGGTGCTTATTTAAAATCAAAACATAGAAACTGAAAACAAAGGGAACCAGCATTTACTTTTTTGAACATGACAAATGAAGAATAAATAACATGTAAATGAAGAATGTCTTATATGCACACGAAGCATATTGCACTCATTCCATACTTAGTAGTAAAGACAAATCACCCTGCTCTATTTATTTGGCAGCGTTGTATTTGACAATTTGGGGAAAGCGATAACAAACTTTTAATGTTTGTCTTCACAGCTCCAACTACAACAACATCTCCGACTACGACCACATCACCTACTACCACTACATCTCCAACTACAACAACATCTCCAACTACGACAACTTCGCCTACGACGACTTCTCCAACTACAACCACATCACCTACCACCACTACATCTCCAACAACTACTACATCTCCGACCACGACTACGTCACCGACGACCACGGGTGAGTATTAAAAAAATCCAAACATACAATCTTTCTTGAAAGTACTTGATTTACAAAGTAGCAACTAGAACTTCATGAAAAGGTTGAGACACAATATGTGTAATTTAACATAAATTTTAGACTAATCTTGTGTATTTATAGTGTATGAGACAGAAAGACCCCCGGTGCACCCCATCCTAGATCCTCTGCGAGTGATATCATTTTGTTCGGGGGACCCCACTGATTGATATTTTACATGTTAACATTGAATCCGCTGGTGTCTTTGCTTATGTTTTCAGGATCCAAGAATCCATTTGAAACATTGTTGACAATATTAGATATCAGTTGGTTTCGGTATTTGGCCGTGTCGGCCATTTTGAAGTTCAAAGTTAGAGCGAAGCTTAACGTCACTTTTTGCCCATATATCTCTTCTCTGGGTCTTGTAGAGGAATGATTCCGGTACATATTCCCATATATTCGGGGTCAAGGAATCTAGTAAGAACATTCACAACAGAATTGGACCAATGGGTTGTGTCATGTGGTCGTGGCAGCCATCTTGACTTTTAAAATGGGCGCCAAATTACGTCTATTTTAGCACATATCCCCGTCTCTGAGACTCGTAGCAAGATTATGATATCTATCCGCAAGTTTTCAGGATCAAATTAATAAAATTAAAGAAGGCATATGAATTGGTCGCTTTCTGAGACCTTTATACCTACTTAGCCCCATAATTTCACCATGTTAACAAATAAAAATGGACGGAATGAGTATGTAATGGTCAAAAACTTACAACAAATTGTTGGATTAAGACTGCTACATATCATTTTGGGTTGGGATATAAGTTATAAGTTGGGATAATGACATGAAAATGTAAGGATAGTCTCAGAGACGGGGATATATGCTAAAATAGACGTAATTTCATACCGTTCATATTTCTAGAATATTTCTTTTCAGACACAACCGAATGTATTGCAGAATCCAGATATACAGTAATTGACGCATGGCGATTTCAAAGAAGGCCAGAAAGGGTGTCGTCTGTAATTTGAGCATGTTAACATAATTGAAAGGCCTTATATAAACTACTCAAAAAAGTTTGGGAAATGTTTTGTTGAGTTACGTCTCATTTTATTTGAAGGTTGTTTTCATAGTGTTGAATATCAGTGAAAAGGCCATTCAGTTCTCTTTAAAATTGATACCTCATTAGTAACGATCACTTATTCCATGGCTGAGTACCTCTCCTTTGAGTACAGGCAGGTCTCAAACAAATGTGCCAAAGTAATGCAACTGATGGAAATGATTCTTCTATTGCAGACAAATAATGTCAAATTTGGCACATTTTGTTGGTTGAGACCTCATTGTCTTGCAAGGAGAGTTTCTTAACCATGGATTACGCGGTTGTTAAAAAAAGGTGTCGCTGTAAACTTATGAAAATGAACGACCGTTTCAGTGATACTAAATACTATGAAAACAACCTTTAAATTAAACGAGATATAACTCAACAAAAAAGTTTCTAAACTTTTTTTGAGGAGTTTATTAATTAATGTTAATATATATACTTTTTATAATTAAGTTTTAAACATTTGTCAGTTTTTGATGAATAATACAATAGGTACCAAATGTAATGATTCTTACAGACCCGGGAAAAACATTTTGAAATTCAAGATGGCTAATGTTCTTTTTGGATTAAATGACTTTTGAAAATATGGAGATAGACATCATAATGTTGCTTCTATAAATCTCAGAGACTGGGATATGGGTTAAAGTATACGTTATTTGGTGACAATTTTGAAATTCAAGGTGGCTGCCACAACCAACTGACACAACCTAATGGTCCAATACGCATATCTTTATTGGATTCGTTGACCCTAAAACATTGGCATAGGCACCGGAATCATGCTTCTACAAGGCCCAGAAAAGAGATATATGGGCACAAAAGACAGATTGGCGGCCATTTTGATCTTCAAAACGGCTGCCACGGCTAAATACCGAAACCAACTGATTCAATATTATCAACAATGATTCTAATGGATTCCTTGATCCTGAAAACAAAGCAAAGGCACCAGAATTATGCCTCTTAAAGGCACAGCAACGGAGATATGGGCAAAATGACAGTTTGACAGCCATTTTGAAGTTTAAAGTGGCAGCCACGCCCAAATAAAATAACCAACAAAGCTAATATTTTCAAAAGTATTTCCAATGGACTCTTCTGAAAGCATAAGTTGGTACATCAGAATCGTGCCTGTATGAGGCACAGGGTCTGAGATATGGGCTTGGGTAGTTTCAAATGGCGAGTCCGTCCCAACGGATTCAACGGTAATATGTTAAAATATCAATCAGTGGGGTCCACCGAACAAAATGATACCACTCGCGGTGGATCTGGGGGTGCGGTGCACAGGGGGGGGGGGTCTTTCTAGCTCATGCGCAAAAGCTAGGCACTCGATGTATATACATGTGCATAGACTGCGACCGTCTGTGATCTATATCTATATCACTCATCGATGCAGTGACCACGATTTTTACTGTCCAGAAAACTTTGTAATTCACCGGATCTAGTGACCCCGGACTGTAGGCAAGTTGTTGGCACCAAATATTTCAGAAAATACCGAAAACCCCATATAAATATGTATATTAGGGTCATTCCATGCCAATTCAACAAATGGACTACACCATCACCTCATGGATTTCTTTCTTTGTTGGTGCATTGAAAGATATTCATGTGAAACTAAAATCCTGAAAATTTGAGTTCTGTACCTCTTTTCGTTTTCACGCTACAGCAATTTTAAATTTGAGGGGGGTCACCTCAAAAACATGTACCGGTGTGAAATGCAATATTCAGAGGGTCATACGTAAAGAACTACATGCCTCAGATCCTTCAAACTTTGCATTCTGGATTACCTTTTGATGCAGATTACATATATGTGTTAATAAAATGCACCTTGCTCCAATTTTAAATTACAGGGGGTCAAAAATGGCTCAAAACCATTCGGACAGTACTTTGGGGCCTATAAAGTCAAAAGGTAAATTGATATGACTTCCAAGTTTGGGCTGGTGATAGCTAATCTTGAATACTACCCTTGTGTACAATCTTATACTTATATCAGCTTCATTGAAAGAGATATAGCTGTTGCAAAAAAGTTCACTTTAACCTTGACTTGCCCCCCCCCCCCCTAAAAAACAATGTCAGACATCCGGCACCAAATTCTGCTTAAAATATGTTTAAGGGGGGTCATTGCTTAATATTTTCGCAGTGTTTCATTGTGGTGTCAAGGTGCCTTCTATAAGTAACTGTTCTTCAAAAAGTCCTACTTCATGTAATTCAGTTTTGAAAGAATTCCCATTGAAACACACAGGAAACCTGACCTTTGCAAACTGGGTATTAACTTGCACAGTTAACTGTATACTATATGATTCAATTAGGATAATTGAAGTGTTATAAATTTCTTACCAAACAAGACACCAAACGGAAATTTGGTCCACTATCTAGATCAGATGCTAATAAGGTGATAATATTAATTTCAACTTCATTGTTAGAGTTCTATAAGGTCAAACTTGGTTTCAAAGTCTTTGGAGGATCTGAGGGTGTAGTTCTTTACTTATGGCCCTCTGAATATTGAATTTTACACCGGTGCATGTTTTTGAGGTGACCCCCCTGAAATTTAAAATTGCTGTAGCGTGAAAATAAGAAGAGTACAGAGCTCAAATTTTAAGGATTTCCGTTTCTCATGAATATCTTTCAGTACACCAAAAAAAAAAAAAAAAAATCCACGAGGTGATGGTGTACTCGATTTGTTGAATTGGCATTGAATGACCGAGCAGCCTGTCCAAGGTCTCTTTTTAATTTATGTACTAACCTCAGAGCCAAAACTTAAAACCTTGCATCACATTTTCAGCAAAGTAAATGCTTGTTTGTTTGCTCGTATCCACAAGTCATTGGTAATGGCTTTGTGGTGGTGTCAGGATTTGTTCACTAGTGTGCTGATCCGGGGCCGCGTGTATCCATGATACGGACGCTCCTAACATGGCCCGCTATTTGAGGGGGGGGGGCGGATTGGGAACAGTCAGGGGTTTACACCCTACTCTTATTCGACACTGACTGCGATGTACATGCACAGTTGTGACTCTCTGTACACGGGACCGACGGCTTAACGTCCCCTCCGAAGGACGGGATGCTTTCATGATCCATTTGATCATGAAAGTAAATGCTGAGTAAATGCTGATCAAATTTAAAAAAATCTTTAGCTAAAAAATAAAAAAATAAAATCTTTAGCTAAAAAAAATAAAAAAATAAAAACAAAAATAATAAAAAGGCGTACTTAAAAGAACAGACATTCTCCAACCATGCTTACCAGATCGGGCAAGATGTTATCTATTTCAGCACCTTTTCAGATCTGGCAATTTTTCCGGAATCTTAATATGAGCTTAAGCAATGTGTAAACAATTACGTAGATGGTTTGACGAATTGTTGCCTTTTGGCTCTGCTAAAGAGACTCGTCCTTTTCTAGCTATTCTGCACCACTTGTAGTTTTTGCCATTCAATTACCAGGGTGACGTTTTGCAAATTTTGTTTCGTGTCTATTTCGTCCAGTACATCCATGTTATGAAAGCCTGCTCGGATATCAGAAGCAAAGCAACTTCATGGTTGACTTCAGCACTGTGAATGACGTATACACCATTGAGCTTACCTTTAAGAAGGAGGGCAGCGCTACTGTAACTGACGTGAAAATCACTCCGTCTCCGTCAGAACATAATATTTCTTACGACATTTGTGCTGATGCAATTGATTATTCGGAAGACCCAGACAATGGAGTCGTGGAGTCGTTCTGTTTAAATGAAGGAGTAAGTATTATGCTGACAAAAAAAAATCAAAAGAACATTCAGGGCAGTGGGCTTTACAAGACGTCACCAAAACTGTGCATTGTGCTCCAAATTTTCAATTTTTATTTACCATTGTGTTTGGTGTCTTCTTGTGATCTCGGAATGTCAAAAATTATTAAACAAATTGGGGAACGAACAAATCTTTCCAACAAATATTTTTTTCACTAATTGATTTCCAAAAATGCATTTTTGAGTGAGTCATACAAAATTGGTTCTTTGGTAAATTTCAAACTAATGGCGTTGACAAACAAAACTTTAAATATCTCCATCGTTACTGATTCTGCAAAAAGGCGAATTTCCGAAATTCACGTTTTGACTCGTTGGCGATTAAAGTTTCGAAAATTTTAAAATAATATATAACAAGATTGACACACATTAGAAAATTGATTTTATGTGGAGATTATAGACGTCGAAACATAATTAATTTGTGATTAGTGTTTTTCCTTGGCAAATTTGAGAACAAAGCGATTCGCCTCGACGAATTTCAACGGTTAGGGGCGTTGTACATTTCCGATACATTTGTACTCGCAAAGAAGACATTATAAATTCATCAATAAAAACTGACACTTATTTTGTCAGGCCTACATTTTGTACTTTGACCGTCATTTTGCAGTCCATTTTACTGTGAAATTATGAAATACAGCAAAATACTGTAATTTTACATCAACTTATCTACGTCTATTATGACACAATTTAAACGCGGAGCTTTTATTCAAATTTTAAAGACTATGACCGTTATTTTGTGTTTTCAATTTTCAATTTACGATTATTTGCATGAAAAAATTACAGAACATCAAAATTATTATGCACTATTTACTGGGCTTATAAATGGGGATTCTGTTCTCAAAGTTCGGAAAGAAGATATGAAGATGTTTGAAGGTTGTTGAATCATAATTTATGGGTCTCTGGGAAATGTGGAGAACATTGTCAATAAGGGGGCGAAATTAAGTGTACCTCAATGTTTAAATGTACACCAATGTATAATTATATTTATCTCATTATAAGGATTACAAAAGTATAGTTTATCTATGCTCCGACCTTATTTACAAGGCTACAGCCCTAATTAGGTTTAATGTCATCCCGGGGTTATGCAATACTCTTATAGACAACATACCTTTTAAATTGGTATACATTTAAATAGAATTTACTATGATTTCAAAAATTTCCACTCCATTAATTTTACCCCTTTATTTTACAAAGTTCCCTACATTTCCCAGTGTTTTGTTCAGCATTCTTCAAGCTATAGAAAAACATCTTCAAATGTTTCTCTCAACGTCAGGAATAGTTCTCATTTATGACCCTACTAATCATGAACTTTCACTTATTACCTAGGGAGCAGACGTGGTTTTTCAGGCCACCTCTGCTGTCACAGAAAGTTGTATACCAAAATATTTCTTGAAGTCTGAAGAATACAATCTGGGTGGGCCATTTTGCAGACCTGGATGTTAAAGTGACCTTTGACCCCAGAGAAAGGTCAACCCTCTTTTCCATTTATTTCAGAAAAATATGATAAAAGGTCGAAAAGCTACTGAAAATTGTGTAAGAAACACCTCTTTTATGAACTATACAATTGACACTTGTACATTTCATGGATACAATAAGTTCAAAAATAATTTCATACAATCTGAAGATCAGGTTAAGCCTAAAACCAACACCCCACCCTTATCCATAGATACCCACACCCCAATTTGCATCCACACCCACATTTGATTACTATGTAAAAAAAAATGATCTTGACTGATTTTGACCATTCGTACCAAAAATTAATATTTGCATGGGATTTTTTTTTTAAAAAAGGTTTGACATTAAAAGTATATAAAATGTATTGAGATGGATGTTAGGATTAAAAAAGTAAATCACAGCACCTTTCTGTGACCTACAGATTTTGGCCTATGACCCCTTGAACATCACAGGCCAGCATTAAAATGGCCGATTTGAGTGATTTTATCAATTTTTGACTAAAAATTGTCGTTTTTCATCATTTTAACCAAATTCTTCTATGAAAACAAGTTTTACTACTACTTGTATTATTGGTTTACAGCAGCACTTTATTTTTGGTGTAGTTGTAGATTCATCAGGTTGGGCAGTTACCATGGCAACCACAATTTCAACCTTATTTTAAGCCCATTTTTCAGTCACTGGGGCTAAAAATGGGTGTAAATTGCCGTTGCCATAGTAACTGCCCTACTTGAGAATTCTACAATTGGCATTAACTTAAAGTTCTCGTATATTCCAACAACATCAGTTGTAAAAGAAATGTTTATAATGCAAGAAATGATCAAAAATTATGAAAAAGTTGCAATTTTGGGCAAAAATGGAGAAAATGACCAACATTGTGCCTTTGCTGTCAGCCAGCAAGTTTCTAGACATCGTAAGTCAAAAACCGCAGGTCACAGAGAAATTTTGTGATTGACTTGTTCAAAACATTCATCTGAATGCACTGGTATACATTTTGTGTTGATTAAATCACTTTCCTAAAAATATCCTGCGTAAAAATTACTTCTGGGGGTGGAAATGACCCAAATCAGTAATGGACAATATTTGACTTTGCTGTCAAATGTGGGTGTGGACAGAAAATGGGGTGTGGGTGTCTGTTGGTGAGGGCAAGGTTGCTACTTCTTTGCTTAAATCAGTGGTCATATTGCAGAGAATTATTTCCTAGGTTCTATTGAACATGAATTACACAAGTGTTTGTTGTATAAATCAAATAGGAGGTGTTTCTTTAGTGTTTTTCAAGAAAAGAATTTTCCTTAAATTTCACATTTGGTGAAAAGAGGTTTTGACCTTTGTCCTTTATGTGGGTGAAAGGTCACTTTAACATCCACATCTGTAAGATGGTTCACCCTGATTTAATTCCACAGACTTTCAGGAACATTTTGGTATATGAATTGTTGTGACAGCAGAGGTGTCCCAAAAACCCTTAAAATCAGGCCTTTGCTCCCCAGGTATATACGATTTATTACTAAAATACACACAGAAAACAGTACTGCAGTGAAAAAAAAAATATATGCAAATCCCGAGAGCAATTCTGCCAACAAAATCCCGTAACAATACAGCTTTTCCCATTCAAATTCACAGTATATTTTAAAGTGTACAACTGTGAATTTTAAGGTACATGGACCTTGAAAAGTTGGTTGATATTTTGTGGTTATTCCTTCAAGGTAAGGTGTTCGTCGTCAGTGCTTTTTATTCTCTCACCTGTAGTGACTCACCTAGTTTTTACCTATTTGATTAAAGTAACCCATTTTACATTGAAAAAAAAACAATGGGCGCGAACTAAAAAAATATGTGAAAAGAATAGATTTCATAGATTCGTTCTAAGACTAACATTATTACGTTTAATTTTACGCTTTAAACTTCATTGTTTTCAGAAGTTATCTTTTATTTTCTGACCATATAGAATTGGAAAGCATTCATATTCAATGGCTTACAAGATTTAGAGTCTGTGGTGAACTGTACTTCTTTTTCAATATAACAAATGATATTTCAAAAATCATTTAAATATACTTAATCAAAAATTAACAGTAAACAGAACCCTTCCTTAAAATCAGAGCGCCTATGTTTACTTTAATGCACATTAGCTTATTAGCTTTTTTAATATCACAAATAAAATACAAATAACAGGTTTATATGATCTGATTTTCTCAATTAAAAAAAGTCCGGAGTTTCCATAAAATTAATAGAAAAGTTTCACCAAAATGGCAAATGTTTAAAGTGCTCTAAATCTAATGTAATATAGCGCAAATTATTCCTTAGGTAACCAGGAGTAAAAAAGTCAATTGGGTCACGTGCGTGTGGTGCTTCCTTTCCAAGATATTTGGTAAAATAGGATAAAGGTCATTTGTTTATTCAAGAAAGGTCAACGTTTGTAATACCACAATTTCTTTGTAAAAATATATCAAAAACATTATTAAATGATACTGATTCAAAATATGCCTTTTATTTTACACAGGGTTGGTTCCCCTTAATAGGGAGGGGTATAATGTCCCCATCCCCATAGAGTTCTACAGGGAATGTTTTACCCCTTCCATTATAACCACAAGATGATGCCGAAAGTGCAAAAGCATTTCATATTTGGAATCAGTATCATTGAACATTTTTAAAAATATTTTTTACAAAGAAATTTGGTATTACAAAAGTTGACCTTTCTTGAATAAACAAATGACATTTAGGAGACGAAAAAAGAAAACCCTGTTTTACGGGCGAGCGGACCTTTCGAGTAGGCTCGGTCGGTCGGGCGATTTTTTTCTTTTTTTCTTTTTTTTTCTTTTCTGAAGCTCAAAATTGGCCTAAAATAGCCCCAAAATCTGAAAAATCAAGAGAAAAAATGAAAAATCTTTACAAACAAATTTTCTTAAAAATAGTTGTCAAAATTGATAAATTTGGGCTAAAAACAGGCTGATTTTACATGATTTTTGGAAAAACTAAAAAAAAAAAAATATGCAAAACTGAAAAATCAGGGTCGGTCGGGCTCGTAAAACAGGGTTTTTTTATTTTCGTCGCCTTAGCCTATTTTCCCAAATATCTTGGAAAGAAAGCACCACACGCGTATGACCCAATTGACTTTATTACTCCTGGTTACCTAAGGAATAATTTGAGCTATATTACATTAGATTTAGGGCAGTTCAAATATTTGATCCCCATAGTAACTTTACCCCTCTCCTGGAGCCACACGCAGCAGCGGGTCTGCGGCAGACTTTCATATTTGAAAAAGTTATATTTTTCTCTGAATTTTCCCGTGTTCAGATATTGGTACCTCTTTCGTTTAACCAAACCCTTCTGGGCTGATGTACTGTATACACCAGTAAACAAAGGGGAGAGAACAATAAGATGTGATCAAAGAATACCGGAATAAATAAAGGGGATGACCCGATTTAAGCATGTATTTTTTTCATCTTGATAGAATGGCCTTCATCCCAAACCCCATCTGCAAAGTTTTGCGCCGATATTTCAACCCGTTTTTAAAGCAATATTAGCACATTTTTGAAGAGCGCCCCCAATTTTTCAAAATAATTGAGATTTTTACACGGTTGCATTGGTAAGTGGCTAGTAAACTATACCTGTGAATGGTTAAGCTCGAAAATGTCTGTGTGTCACAAACGAAGGAATTTTGTAATTATTGGAATAATTATTATCGGGGATCCCGATAATAATTCAACGGCTGCTAGAAACGGCCTTCCAATGTGAAATAGCCGGGAAATATCGTCATGTACGTGTCTACGCTCATCCATTAGTTGTTTTATTGGTTCAGGCAAGTCAAGTTAGATGTTATCATCTTCTCGAGGTGTCAGATTTCATCATGTGACTACCAAAATGTAGCATTTCCAGTCCAGCTCTGCCGTTTAAAGTCCAATCTGGGATCCATCCCAATTCTAATTACAAAATCTCGTTCTTTTTATTATAAATACGCATTATTTAGCATTCTGTTCGCAGGTATAGTTTCCTAGACAATTACAAAAATTACAAAAAACAAAAAATATCAACTTTGAAATGGTGGTGCGCGCTTCAAAAAATGTTGCCATTATGCATTAAGTGAGACTTAAAATTTGAGATTTTGTAAATTCTCTTAGAGTATTTGGCAATTGAACATGGTCGACCAATAAGGTCATATCTTTTCGTCAATAAAATCCCAACGAACAAAGCCTAAGATTTAATGAGAAAGATATCGCTTTCTTGCTGTACCAAAATATTGACCTCTTCCGGTAATAAACAGGCCCCTGGGGACCGGGCTATTAGCGATCGGACCATGACCTCTAAGTTCCCGGATTCATGGTCGGAGACTTCTTTGAGTAGTCTACCCGCCTTTCAGGAAGATTATCTTTGGGGGAGAGTAGAGAACTGTTTTGTTGGGTCTCCCCTGTAAGCTGCGTAGCGAAGCAAAGTTGAAACTGCGAAGCCAGCAGCGAACTACATCTTCTCAACTCCAAACACGTATTTCCATTAACACATGTTCTTATATACCCATATCATGACTCGACCCTCATCGCAGCCTTTTTCTAATGGTCTGACCTTGACTATTTTCATTGAATTTTGAAGGTTTATTCCAGTGCAAAGGAAGTACCATCATTGATTGCTTAATTTGTGTAACCATCCTCCATTGCAGTGTCCTATGTCTGCAGGAAACCCACAGATGAAGCAATAACCACCGCCCAACCATACCAGTCATGGTCCTTCCACCGAGAGACCCCAGCGCGCATCCGGAAAGTGCTATATTTTGTGAGAACAGATACGCGAAGTAGAAGCAACCCTCAAATGTCTGTGATAACAACATCGAAGACCTCACCATTGATCTTAGTTCTGTCATAGTTACATCCTTCTACGAACCTCCATCAGTAGACTTTGAGCACCCTCAGCTCACCCCTGGGAATTCCACCAACCAAACCTCAACTTCTTCATTGGCGACTCCAACAGCATAGTACCCAATGGGGCTACAATGAAACTAACCAAGACGGCCAAGCTTGGGTCGAAGATGGATGAGACAGTCCAACATCTACGTCGCCTTCCACGACTCTAAGCCGCCGACATCATTTCATAGTGCCCGCTGGAAGAGAGGTTATAACCCTGATCTAGCTATTGGTAGCAAAAACATCTCTAACCTTTGTAGCAAGTTGTTCTGGATCCTGTTTCCACAAACGCAACAATCGACCAATCGTATCAAGTCAAAACGCCAAGAGGGGGAGGGGCTAAAGAGGAGGCAGTAATACCAAACAATTGCCTTTTAAGCGCCGCATTTAACTACAAGAAAGCAGACTGGCAAGGATTCACTGATGCCCTGGATCATAACGTGAAGAGATTGCTCCAAAACCCCATAACTATGAAACTTTACACCCAGCCATGAACAAGACTGCCCGGAGATTCATACTACCCAGAAGGCTGTAGGACTGAATATAACCGCCTTTCCAAGTAATGTCTACAGAATAGATCAATATATTGATCACCATGTTTGAAGCTGATACCTTTTTCGGCTGAAACAACTGCTAAAAAGGTGAGGAAGTCTCGTGAGAGGATCTCCCAGGAACAGATCAAAACCTGGCACACTTTAAGTGAATCCACCGATATGACCCAACAGGCAGAAAGCATGGTCTACCATCCGTAAGCTCCGAGGGGATCCACAGAACCTCAACACCGCCAAAGGTGTTTGCAGAAACCAAACAAACCCCCACCAAGTTGCCCACCAACTCCTTTTAAATGGCAATTGCACAAGAAACCCAAGAAGATCAACTCGACCATAAAGGTATAGTGGGCCCTGGTGTTTCCACTCGCTCTTCACATGCGAATTGAATCGCGGTATTAATGTCTAAACTGCACCAGGAAAAGCAGTATGCCTTAACAAACATCTCTACTGAGGCAACAAAAAATCTTGGCCCAAGTAGCAAAGAATGGCTTCTTTTGGCTCTAACAATTGCTGCCTTATTTCCACAGTTCCCAAAGATCTGTGAGGAAAGCACATGTTATGGCACTCCTAAAGCATGGGAAAGATCCATCCAATCCCAAGATCTACATACCTATATCACTCTAAGCATACCTACAAGCTCTTTGAACGCCTTCCTGCCTCAAATGTATCGCACCTTGTGCATAAGACGAAACACCTCATAACCAGAACAAGCAGGTTTCCGCCATGAATCAACCACAAGCCAATGTACTCAACACTAATCAACACATTGAGGATGTTTTCGAGAAGGGTATGGTAACCGAGTTTGTTTCGTCGACCTCTCACACATACGACCACTTGTTAACTCACAAGAGTGCCTACTCCCATAAGAATCCTGGACATGTACAAAGGACATCCGCTTGACTGAACTTATCCGTGGATTGCTGGCCAACAGATGTTCTTTGTTCGAGCTAGGAGCGAAGAAGACCTATGGCGTAGGCTCAAGAATGGTCTACCACAAGGGAATGTGCTCGCACCTCCTCATGTTCAACATAATATAAGCCAACGCCATCCTAGGAGTGCAGGAACCTGTCGTTTTATTTATGCAGACGAGCTTGGCATTTCGCACAGATTGCCGAATTGCACAGTTTGTTGAAGAAGAATCTCCAAAGGCTTTGTATTACTCACTCTTATTATGAGGAAACCACCTACGTGCAATCCATCTAAGGACACATGGTTTGGTGCGCTTTCCATCTGCCAACCGTGAAGCCAACCGTCAGCTTAAAGTTACCTGGTCTGAACTCCCTGGAGCACTGTATAACCCTGTCTACCTAGGAGTCACCCTTGACCGCACTCTCTCTTATAAGACCCACCTTGAGAAGACGAAGAAGTAAAGTATGTTGTCCGCAATAACATCGTGAACAAACTCACTGGGCACAAGATGGGGTTTCTTGTTCTGCCCAACTTAAGCCCTTAATATCGACGGCACTTGCCCTGTGCTACTCTGTGCAGAGTATGCCTGTCCACTGTATTGGGGAATATCAACCCATGCCAAGAAGCTTTATCCACCAGCGTTAAATGCCTCCTGCCGTCTTATCACCGGATGCCTCCGTCCAACACCAACGGAAAAACTTGTACATCCTAGCAGGAATTTCTCAACCAGACATCCCTTCGTGCGTAGCGGGACATGTCCAGAGCGTACTGCAGTAGGCCAATGTGATCACCCTATGTCTGGACAGATACTGCTGCCAACCGCCTTAACTCTAGAGAGAGTTTTCTTCTTCTTAAGCAAAGTCCAACCTCTTGAAACAGTCTCTAAGGAGTAAAAGAGAGTCGCCTTGTGGAAAGAGGAACTTGCCATCAACCAAGTAACATCTACTCGGTATTGAACCGGGTGAGCATCTCCCACCTTGAGCTGACTCCTCATGGGCTGAATGGCGCTGCCTCAATAATTGAGAACCAAACATTGGCCGATCTAGGTTTCCTCGCAGAAGTTGGGCTATCTGAGGGGACTAGCAGATCAGATACTACTTGTGGTTGTACAACAAGCACCACAGACAATGTAACACCTCTTGGTCTGCCCACCCTGCTGGAGCAACAATGCACAAACAGGACCTTGCGGAATTCAGTTAAGACAAAGCCAGACTTGTTGTATACCATCTCTGGCTGGATCATATTTTGAGAACCACAGTGTTTGGACACGATAAGAAAGAGGAAGAATTTCTTGCTCCTTTGTCCCTATTGAATTTGTTAGGGATAGACTTGGTGTATAAAGCCTTCCATGATTTTCCTTTTCAGTCATTAGTGTTTCTCTGCAGAATTTTAGTCAATGTTTGTGTTGGTCGTTCGCACACATGTTCGACGATGGCCGACTTTTGTCTTTTGCCCGTCTGGGTCGCTTTCTGGTGTTCGCGTTTCTTCTTTTTTTATCAGTGCTATCCGGGTTTTCACCAATGTTACACTTTGTCACAACATATCCACAAGGAATAGGGTAGATAACTCCAGGGTGGAGTTCCTTGGGAACGGTGTCTTTAGTCTTAATACACCCGAATATTCTCCTTCTGTAGAGTGGCAGAAAGCTCAGCCTTCCAATTTAGAGCCTCTAGGCAAAGATTATTTTCTCTCAATCTTTTACAACCCAGAGTAACAAGTACTTTCAAATCAACATGATAAATGAAAAGCGTATGAAAATTGTCCTCAATTTCTGTTGGGTTGTAATGAAAATGTACAACAATGAAAGATAAGTAACGACACCTGTTTAGAATGTTCGCTATGCAGCTGATATTCCCAGTAGTACTAAAGTACGATATTGATTAATTATCACGTGAAAAGCAATTTCGGAGTTCTATTATACATGTACTATTGTACTGCATATTGATATTGTCCTATAATTAAGACATAAATGGTAAGATGTTCCTGTTTATGCCAAATAATTTTCCGAGGCAGTGAAATGTTTTACTGTATCAAAACGTCATTGCGATAACTCGCACATTTTGCATATACGGCGCCATTAATTGTTGAGATAACCTGCAACTGAAATGAATGTTCACTCCGGCAAAAGGCAGTTTTATTGTACCACTTAAACGCCGAAAATATTGCATCAAGCGTGTTGTACATTTTATCTTAACCCTGCAAAGCAGGGACTGACTCTTAAAATAGCAGGGGAGCCACAAGAATCTCCTGTAACTTTTAAGAGGAGCAATAGATAGATTAGAGCAGCAACAAAATTGTCCAAGCATCAATAGGATCTAAAGAACTATAAACTGTCCATTGTGAGGAGGCTTAATTATCCTGTCAAGTGATTTTAACCACCCTTTTTAAAAGTGTGCTACACTCCCACCAGAACCTATTGATCCCATTGACCTATGGACTGGCCACTGGTTATGCGTTGAATTTTTTTTGTCGTCGAAATGTTTTGCAATTGTCGTCACTTTTAAATGGCCACTCTTTTCATAAAAAAAACAACGGCACAAGTCATTAAATAAGTTCATGAGCGGGTCCTGCTTATTTTTTTATTAGAAAAATTATCTGGTTTTCACTGCCGCAAATAGTGCCTAAGGAGGGGGGGGGGTCCTATAGGGACCCAACCAAATTAATTCTAATAAACCGTCGCCGGATTTAATATTGTTTGTTTGTAGAGTAACGGTCCACAATGAAATTGTTTGATTTCAGCACATAAAGGTTTAATTATTTTTTATTGTTATTAGTAATTTTTTACTACATGTATGTGTCCCATATATAGCAAAATGGCTTTTTTTCGATTTTAAAATATTCCAATTTTTTTTTTTTTTTTTGTCTGAAAGAAGTCATTTTAAAGTCACACAATTAGTTTTCGACAACAATTCCCACTAGTAAAAGAAATTTCGGGGTCCCATAGTAGCCCCTTCCGGTCTTTAAGTGTTAAGATCGACTTGAAACTGGCCCGTATAGTGGCTATTAACCATATTCCTTTGAATAAAATTTTTTTAGCACGCAATACAACGCCCAATCAATTTTTTCTATTTTAGGCAATTTTGTTTTTTGCGGAAATGTGACGGCTACATTAATCCTTAACTTTGTTAAACTACTTTGTGAGTATAGGGCAAAATATACATTTCAATACTCTAATCTGTCTTTAAGTCATTTGGCTATAACCAGAGCCATAAAACCGGGGTGAGATTTAAGAGTCCGACATATCAGAAAGTCCAAGGACTCTAGGTTTCGGAGACTTAGTGCGACCCGGACTCTGTATTTCGGGGGACTCTCAAATTCGTTACAACTATCACAAAATTCGCGGTCCTCTCAGGAAGCGTCCTAGGACCCTGTGCTATGACGCAAAGTCCTAGGACCCTGTGGTACTGTGATGTAGTGTCCCAGGACCCTAACCTGTGCTGTGTAGTCCTAGGACCCAGTGGTACTGTGATGCAGTGTCCCAGGATCCTAAACTGTGATGTTTAGTCCTAGGACCCTGTGGTACTGTTATGTAGGGTCCCAGAGCATACAGATATGCTACTCATACTTTAATTGAAAGGTACTTGGTTACTGAAAAGCAGGCCGAATCCGAGCAGTCCGCTGTGGCTTAGCGGTGTAGATCTTCAGACGACCAGGTATGTAATGGTATATGTGTATGTATTGTTGTAAAATGCGATTCTGGTGATTGTGTACGTAGGTTCGAGTCCTGGTTGCACCACTTTTATAGTCAGTGGGTTTAGAATTATTTTATTAATTTTAATTTTGTTAATTTATTTACTTTAATTTTATTACTTTTTTATATATTAGTAATTTTATTACTTCTCTTTTGAAACTTAATTTTATTTACTTGTTTTTTTATTTTTTTTTCAAATTCAACTCTTCTTTTTAAAATTTTGATATTTAACATTTGGTATTTAAAGAGCATGTTGTAATATTATGGACAGAGGAAGTTTTAAATAGAGAAATCAGTTTTGAAAAAATGAAGAGATTTTGTGAACATGTTAAATATGTTTTTGTAATGTTTAAATACAGTGTGAAAAGTTAAACATCAATATCGCACAAATATGGAAATGTAAACAGAGCCGTTGATTTGTAACAACAGGTGTTAATAAAATGAAAGATGAACGCCGTCAATGTAATGTTAAGTGTTGCTCACTCATTAACATCTTTGCGCGTTCAAATTTAACATGTTAATAGTTGAACATTTATAAGTGTTAACAATCATTAACTGTATTACGCGCTGCTCTCAATAAATGCAATATAATTTTAATGAATTAGCACTTGTTTTTGCAGTGTATTAATAACTCGCATGTGACAAAATGGCGTTCGCTAGACAGTGTAGATGAAAAAGTATAGTTTATATACTACTAAAACTCAAATATCTTGGGCGTGTAGGTGCACCGCTTTCTTACTTTCATCTGGATAGCTGCTTTAAAATGTCTCAACATGAGCTAGTTATATTTCGAAAGTGATGTATTTTTTATAAAGCAGATCCGAGGCAATTTACTCATTAATTTCACCTCGATTGCCCCACTTTCAGCTGTACCGACTATCGAGTATCTTGTGTTGGGCATTTCGATGCACTTTACGTTTAATAGTATAACTAAAAATTCGTGTTACCGAATGTTGAAAATCTGGTTATTGGTGAAATTAGCTTGTTCTTTAGCGGGATATTCTCGTATTTCCTCTATTAAAGTTTTATAGAAAAGTGGCCAAAGTTGCCAATTTTTCCATAGAATACTGCGTGTGAGGTAGTATTGAAGAAAACGTTAGGTCAAATACCACTAAATTTTTAAAAACATTGACGTATTTATTAATAAACAAAAATGTTAATAGCACATCATCTAAAGAAATGGTTGTTCATAAAGACATTACTTCTACATACATAAACTCAAGCATAAAACTTGAGAGCGAGTTAATGGACCCGATTGCGCCAGTGATTTTGCTTCTTTACACTGTAAAAGATTCATCGTGTTTTTGGGGTGCAAATCTAAACTATTTACGGTTATTTACATGCAAATGTTACGGTTGACCGTAATTTTACGGTCAAATATCAGTAAACCAACCATAAAAATAAGCGTTTACGGTAAAATACCGTAAACATTATGGTAAACCGTCAACAAATTTACGGTAAAATGCTGGCAACTCATGCCATTCATTTTACTATCGACTGACTACTAGCAGAGATAAGGCAGATTTCAAACACACTATTTTCTACAGATTTGAATGGAATTTGACAAATGACAGTTGCACATTGGTAATTAACTAGTGTTGCATGGGATTCTGGGGCTTTCTGCTCTTGAGCGTAATAAGAAATAATAAGTAATTTCACATAGGTTAGTTTTCCCATCAGGTGTGATCACTTATAGCCTTTGTTCGATAACATTCACAAGTAGGTCTAGGTTACCATAATTATGCCCTTAGCATTTTCATCATTTACCTCGATGGGTGTTATCAAAGGATTTCTTGAAATATATGAAGGTAATTATGAATAATAAGTCCTGTTGCAAAATTTAAGAATAATTCCGTGTAGATCTTCGCACCGCTTCAATTCTTCAGCTGTATTCATGTCCTAGAGAATCTTTACTGTCTTGAACTCCTCCTGGTCGAGTGGAAACTCTCTTGTATTGAGATTATATGCATTATAGTTGGGATCATTTTCATCAGTAGCATTCGGGGATTTCTAAAAATAAGTGGTTGTACCAGTTTCCTAGCTTTTCTTATTGGGCATTTCCTTTAAGCTGCCGTTTCTTTGAAGTTTGCTAGTCCTAACAATATCTGCTTTTTGCGTGTGCTTGCTCTTCTACATTGAATCTGTTGCTGAGCCCATCTTCTGAGACATTGATGCATGTCTCTTTCAGCTTCCTCTTAGCAAGCTTATCTCACATCTACCCAATATGGGCGCCAAAAAATTTATTGTAATTACCAATTAGTATTTTTTGCTTTTCGTGCAAAAACAAGCACCAACCGGGATAGAGGTAGTGTTTAGGACGATCTTGAAGTGATGCATTGGGGATGTGATCATAAGTCCGCAAGGCAGCAAAATTGATAATTTCCATAGACACAGTGTAGAAACGAAAAGAAGTTAGGAATATCAGATTCCCGTGTGGTTTTTGGCTCTAAATGAAGGCAAATGACTAGTTCTAATAAACAGAGAGTTTTAGTGCTATACTGTTGGTAAGCCAGCAAAATATTCAAGTATCCATTATCCGTGGCATCCAATATCCAGTATTTTCATACCTGTCTTGACTTATGACATCATAGTGACGTCATATTCTGGATGTTTCTACTTACTTTGATGCCAATTGAAAGAAGACCATCTAAGCTATCCAGTGGTACCAAATTTATTTTGAAGTATTGCATGTGGAAGCTCCAGGAGGTGGTAACCTTACTCCCCAAAAAGGGACTCAGATAGACGAGGGTTATAATACTTGTGCCTGTTCCCTTCAACTGTACTTTGTGTTCTCTTTTTCTAATCGTTTGTCTGTCGCAGATACATCTTCTAGAGGTGGGGGTTTCAGTCCTATCCTTTCGTTGCAATATGATAATTACCAGTAAAAAGTTCTGTGCTAGAATGGATTCAATGGCTCTTGTAGTGAGCTTATGCAGTCTCTTCTATGTTGGTTCGACAGTAGGTATATAACTAACACAGTTGAAGCGAGATCTCCTTGATAATTGCTATGAGGATACGATCCAGGTGGGGCTTTAACGAATTGAATGCCCTCGAGGTATAGCAGTATTCCTATTCATCTAGATCATGCTTCCATGGACTAGTTGTTCCAACTGCCAGTTCGTCTGTTACCAGTCCAATTGTATTCATTTCATGGCCGCTGCGTCGTATTATTGTACGAGGTTGCATGTAAATGTTGGCAATTCGACTAACTAGTAATGGACCATGTGGAAAATGGACGTGTGGGAAAAAACGGCTATTTGGAACAAAGGGTGTTTAGACCAAATGACAATGGAACCCAACTGGCAACTAGTCCAACTGGCGATTGGACTGACAATTACCTAAATGGACCAAATGGTCGTTGACCTGTAATTCTCAATGGCCAAAGGTGCACGAACATTGACCCAACCAACAAAATTAGTAATGAAACAAATTATTCAAAACGTTACATTGTCTAGATTTAGTCCCTAAATGCTTCATTAATTAAAAATAAATCGTTACAGAAATATATATTTACTCTTGCTGTTTTTCCAACAAACAAAATTGAATCTAAATAATAATGAGGCTTCCTTTATCTTTGTTTCATTGTTGAACAAACTTGACAGAGTACGCATCAATATACAAGGTTCATATTATTACAGTAAATTAAAATATGAGATTAACACTCGGAAAATACATATTGTATTAATGTAATGACGCGTAATAAGATAAAATAGATAAAATTAAATACTTGCACTTGCGTTACGAGGGGTTAGCATACGTCTAAAACAACAAAGTTTCTATTCTCATCCGTCAAAATGGCCAAATTTATGCACTTTAAAGCTTTGAACTTGGTAAGCTTGTAAAGGTTGATGTGCAGTACATTTTCACTATTTTTGTTTTGTTTTGTAAAAATGATAGAAATACAACATCCATCGCTATGATATAGACCCGACGATAACTGGAAATACTGAAAAATAAGCAAAAGCAGATGAATAAAAGATTGAATAAAAAGTGACAAGACTGAAACATGGCCATGACGAGAGCAATAATTTGAAACCAACTGACCGATTTGGAAAAGAAGCAGTCATATTGGTCTATTCCAGAAATTATCCATTTCCCACACCCTTCTTCTCCAAGAATGCACGGGAATTTCCATAGTGAAATTCAGAAGGTGCATGGGAATTCCCATCATGAAATCCAAAGAGCATGAGAGAATTTCCACAATGAAAATCGTAAAAAAATATATCTAATTATTCCCAAAGGTGTTATTTAAACAGATGTATTGCACTGAAGAGATAATTGAGTAATTGAGATAAGCTAACTCAAGATGACTTTGGAATTCGAATTACTTAACTGACCCACTGAGAAAAAAAATCATTTCCTACTTATTAGGCTGTTTTCCCCTTTCGTTCTCGTTGGTCAAAAAACACTCAAAGATGACGTGATGAAAAAATACCATGGGAATTCCAACGGCAATTCTCATAATGATTTGTCAAAAACAGCTTGGGAATTTCCATAGTTATTTCGAATTTTGAAATTGTCATGGGGTGGATAATTCCTGGAATAGACTATCTTGACCACCTTTAAATTGTCGCCATTTGAAAACTATGTGCATCTGCACATTGATGTTTGTGTGTACCATAATGCTGAATGTCATGAATGTTATGATAGCATCACAAAAACAATAAGTTTAAATGCCCCTTTAAAGACAATACTTCTAGGGATTTAATGGTGTGCCATTTCAAGCAGACATGTTGCGCTGGGATGCTTGCATTTCAAACCAGCTGCATGGGATACCCCCAATTAGCACACACTGTCCCCGGACCCTCCAAATTTAGGGACCCTGAGATTTGTGTAATGTAATAAACTTCAGAGTCCCACTATTTCAATGTCCTAGGACTCTTCCTTTTGTTACATGTAGTCCATTGGACACCGCGTGTCATTACCGATAGTCCCCAGGATACTGGGAATCAAAACTTAGTATCCATAGGACCCCTAATTTTAAAACATTATGGTCCTAGATTTGTGAATTCAACTGCATGGGACACTCAAAACTAGTACACACACTCCCCGGACCATCAAAATTTAAGGACGCTGAGATTTGTGTAATGTAATAAAATTCAGAGTCCCATTATTTCAAATGTCCTAGGACTCTTCCTTTTATTACCTGTAGTCCATAGGACACTGTGTGTTATTGCCGATGGTCCCTAGGACACTGAAAATCAAAACTTCGTATCTATAGGACTCCTACTTTCAGAACATGTTCATAGGACTGTGAAACTCAAAACACAATGTCCGACGGACTCTAAAAGGCTAAGACTGGCTCGCTCGTGACACCGGTCAAGTACAAATCTGACATTATTGCTGCAGATCATATGTGTATGCATTCGTTATTAACTGTGTCTCTTAGCTTTATTTGTTTGTTTGTGTGTGTTTTATTGGTATTTTCTTTTGTTTTCATTTTGCCTTCTAGCTTTTAGGCGACGAGAATATAGGGATTTTAAGAGTGCGTGTTGTCTTCACTAACGACACCGGATTTCCAAATACTACTCTTTCATTTACTGTTGAAGTGATTGGCTGTGGTAAGTCTGCTAAAAAAAACAACGATTGATAACTATTACATTACAGATAACGTGCGTGAACCCAACCAGCAAACGTAATGAATTACAAGAAGTATAAAATTTTCACCTACATTTTCAAGCTCACTAAGTAAACACGTCATAAAATAAAATTCTTCTCTACTTTTTTATAAAGCAAATTTGATTGATCAAGGGCATTTCTAAACGAATTAACCTTCAGATGACCTTCAAAGCCCGGCAACAAGTGTGATATGCGGGTGTATCTACTGCAACACTTCACCCATTAAACGTAACCTTGTAAATATTACGTTCACCCCATTCCAATCTCTCTAAAATATATAGTTATAAATTTGCATTACTTAATATTTATATCCTTCGTTATTAATTAACGGAATAAAGCGCATCATTAGCATAAAACTGTACTAATAATAACAATGATTGACATTAGGGCGAGACACGATTTCGCTCTAACAAATATGAATTTCACAGTAAGGGAGATTCTAAGCTGATAATGATGATAATTATATAGATTTTCCCGGCCAATTTAATAGTTATTTCAATCGTATTAACTTTTGGGTTATTCGATTCGTCTCGATTTGAAGGCACACTAAAAAGCATATTTCAAATTGCATATAACCCAATCCAATTTCGCAGATTGCTCAAGCGATTAAATCAATAGAGCATTTAATCGTGTGATAAGGTATTCAAATTTCCAGCAATTTTCAATCAACTTCCATGAAACGGTACGGAATTAGAAGATTAGGTATTCAAAAGAAAGCGTGATAGGACAAGGTGATTACTTGCGCAAAGAAATTCGTCTTCGTTCAAATGCACGACAGTTACAATCTTTTAAGAACGGCAGTTCCTTTTGGGTTGTGAATGAGATGATAATAGGCCTATATTTCTAAGCAAATATATTCTTGGAAGGGACTTAAATAATGTAATGAAGGGTAGAGAGACAAAAAAGGTTCACGGTTGAATAATTAAAGACATGATAATGTATCCGTAATCACCATATGGTACATACAGCTTATCTCATACCACCTTATGTAAATACATCGCTGTAAAACCCGCGTTCAGGAATTAAATATTTTTCTTACAATAATTTGCTGAATTCTAAACATCAATGGTTAATTTCTTAAAATACCTTAACATCTAAAATGCTTAAATATACATAAATCTTCAGATTGAATTTCACCCAGGACAATTTTCTTTCGGCAGACACTTGTCCATCTTTGTCCAGAGGAACGGGACAATTGTTTAAGTAAGAAAATTTGTCTGAATAAAATTCAGTTTGTAAGGTTTTATATACAGTTGGCACAAAAAGTGGAATAAGAGGAAATATTAATCATTCATAAGTTTATAATGAGCTATTTTTGTTATTTAAATTAATTACTATTCATATAATTTGTTATTCCACCTCATTTACATAAATTACTATTCATATCATTTGACGGAAAAACCCGCAAACAAAAAATGCCTTAAGGGGAAACATAATTTGCCTTAAAGCCACTATCAGCTATTTTTTTCAAAATTTAAACAAATCGCGCCCCCTATTTTTCATCGAAGTCCATTTTTTGCACTGTTGTATTGGAAATTGTTGTATTAAAGACCCCTGGAAGTGGCTAAGCGTAACACCTTGTATTTGTCAAGCAGTGGCGATTTTATGCTTTGTTTACTAATAAAAGTCGGGATCTGACTTTTTAAAGGTCTAGAACCAGTCGTAAATGGCATCTCCAAGACTGCTTTAAAAGAACTGTAATATAAGTTGTTGATATGACCTAACACTAGCAATTTAGAGAAAAAATTGGCATTTTGAATTTTTTTATTATAGAGCCACATGTGAGATTAGCAAGCATACTATTTTCTTTGTCGTTTTGGTATTCATATGGACTTTTTAAGAACAAATGCAAAACACATTACATATACAGAATGGTCCCACTCAACATTGTCCGTCACTCGCTTGCAGTGTCACGCAATGAATATAGTGTGTCCATGTGCTGTGTTTATGTACATATCAACTATAAAATGTAAGAATGGATATTCATCATACGTAGTGGTAAATAAATCTAGAAAGTTATTTTTTGACTTCAACACTACAATTATTTCGCTCACCTTGAACGTTTTCGCTAGTCCAACTAGCGTCAGCAGCATAAAACTCAAGGATGACGTCATTAGATGTTAAGATGTTGTAATGCCTTCGAAGGGGTAAGGATATTATCCAAAATAGGATCTAAGTCCAGTCCTTTGTCGTGATTCACTTTGGGTTTTTTAGTTGTGTATGGCTTCAAGAATTCTCCTAGAAAATTCTTTAGGCTCCCGCTCCAACACTTTGACGTTTTCCCAATCGGTCTGGTGTTCTTTGCTCCTCATAACATGTTCTCTGACAGCGGATTTGGAGCTGCTACCTGTCGACTTGTGTCCTTTTTTTCTAGCTTTCTGACAGGCTCTGCTATATGCACGCTATTACAGTCCGAGCAAGAAATCTCGTAAACAACACCAGATTGTTTATTGGATTCTGTCTTATGTTTCGATGAAACTTATTATTATTATTGTTGACGGGGTCAGAGGTCGCGAAAACCATGCTGTTAGAATACACCAAATTAGAAAGCATGAACATTTGGTAGTGGAGAATACACAACCGTTGGTGTACATAGACGGTTCAACCACTTTTATCAGTATCGACAGAAAATAATTAAGTCGAAGCCATGCAATTAATATGTCTGATTTGAAAGATAATTGTATAACAATTACTTAGAATTTTTTTTAAATTGAAGACAAAATTGCCCCTTGGTTTGAAAAAACAGCAAAACTAAGGAATTGGAAGGCTATGAAGTGTTAATGGATATAAGCATTAACAAATATGGTCAGAAAATGATAATTAAGTTTAAGCCATACAATTATCGTGTCTTATTTGGAAGATAGTTGTATAACAATTCTTATAGACTTAAAAAATTGAAGACGAAATTGTCCCTTGTGTTAAAAAAATCAGTAAATCTAGGAAAATTATTGTATTTCAGTTAAAAAAACCAATATGGCGACTACGAAACAAATGCCTGGGGTCTAACCCTGTGAGAAGGAAAGTGCTAAAATTTCGGATGCAAATTGTTTAAAATCGGGTGGTGGTGTTAAGGAAAGTGGGTCGTGAACCTGTCTTTGCGTTCCCTGACCGAAGCGGAAGTTTCGCATTTACAACGAGGCTTTAATTGCTCGGTAAGTGCCAAAAAAATCCGATGAAAGACAGCGTTGAAGCTACTAAAACAGACATATCCAGTAACAAGGCGGCGGAATTACGTGCACGAGTAGTGATTGTGATCGAAACCACTTAGCCCCTCTCCTTCAAACATCACCAAGGAAGAAAAATTGCTCTAGATAATCTCAGAAAAGTACGCAGCGTACTTGTTGTGCCTAGTGACAAAGGCAGGACCACTTGTGTTATTGACACTGATATATATTCCTCACGTCCCTAGAGGAAAACGACTACCCACAAGGCAGGGGCCGCTCTGTGATTTTTTGAAAAGTGGCAAAGATGTGCATGAAGAACTCTATGAAAGATCTTACACAGAAATTGTTCATGTGAAAAGCGCCCTCAAAAACTGGTTACTCAAACTGGACCTTCTTTCGCGGATAACCCAAGGAACCAGGATCTATACCTGCACCTCGAAAAACGGGCACCGCAAATAGGGCTTTTGTCATCTTACCCTATCATGCCTATGTAGACGGTCTTTCTGTAAAAAACAAACAAACAAACAAACTACGCAGGGCTTTTGACACCGCGGGGGTTTCTACGACCTTTAAACCGGCAAATGGGCTTACAAGGGCATTCTCCACCTAAAGACAAAGACAATACCAATAAACAATATGGTGTTGTTTACGAGATTTCTTGCTTGGACTGTGATAGCGTGTGTATGAGAGTCTGCCAGAAAGCCTAAAAAAAAGCTTAACGAACACAAGTCCACAGCTAACAGCAGCAGCTCCAAATCCGCTGCCAGAGATCATGTTATGAGGAGCAAAGGCCACCAGATCAATTAGGAAAACGTCAAACTGTTGGAGCGGAAGCCTAAAAAATTTTCCAGAAGAATTCTTGAAGCCATACATATAAGAACTAAAAATCGTAAGTTGAATCGCGACAGAATACTGGACTTAGATCCTATTTGGAATAATCTCTTACCCTTAGAAGGAAGGGCATTGCAACATCTTAACAACTTATGACGAGACAATATCATATCAGTGGACAGGAATTACTATCACAGCATCACCATCTGCTGATGACGCTAGTCGGACAGGCGAGTTCCAGTTGACTTTCTATAAATAGAAAATAATAATAATAATAAAAAGGAGCACAACTGTTGAAATTAACGTGCCTTAAATCATGCCATCACAATTTTGGTTAAATATCTTTTATACCACACATGTACCAGGTTTCATTACTACAGATCACTTTTGCTTTTCAAAATACTACAAATACATAATTAGGAAATAATTTGACAAATAGACTCGTTAAAAAGAAGAAAGCAAGTGTTGCTTGCGTCTCTTCCTTCTCACTTCAACATGACACATCTCTGCGAGAGGTTGGTTTAATATCTCTCATGACACATCTGAAATTGAAAATTGAAATTAAGTTTTAGTAGTAGAATTCCGATAAATTGATTAAGTGTTTCGAATAAATACTCTTCTGATTTTGATTTTATTTATTTTTTATTTCAAAGTGATTTCACAATAAACGGAGATAATTTAGTATTCTGCCACCACATCCTTCAACATGCAGTTTATTCCGTTGAGGCTGCCGAATTCATTGGGTGGTGGCACAATAAAAATTATTTCCAACAAACCAACTTTTATATGCCATGTGCGTACATAACAAGGTCTTCCATGGGTGACTTATGAACCCACGGATCCTTGTCATAAAGAGCACACTAGTACTAGGCCTAAGTATTTTAGATCGGACCACATACCTTTTGGAGAATTGGAGAATCCAACTTCAAATACTATCCCCTAGCTCTTACCTAACTGGAAAGCTACATGGCAATATTTGTTGTTTGGCAGTCCACGTCTTGTACGCTGCGCAAGAATACTGCAAGTAAGCTCAAATGACCTCATTACCTGGTCACACACCATGGCTTTTAAAATGTAACAAGTAATGGAACCTACACATCAACAAACAATAATCCCTACAACTGCGAAATCATCGATAAAGGTGATTGAGTAAGAAAGCCATTTGACCGGTGTTTTAATTCGTGAAGTTGTTATTTTTCTAGGATGCATTTTCTTAATTTTAACACATATCCATATTATTAATTTATATATTAACTGATGCACGCTAAATGTATGACGGATATTTAACTGACCTGCGTGCATTATGTTAGATAATTGCGTGTGTGTGTGAGTTTGTGCCCTACGGTTTCGAGGCTTTCGGCCTCTCGACAGCAGGGCACAAACTCACGCTCAGACGCAATTATCTAACATAATGCACTCAGCTACCTTAATTATCCTTTACGTAACTCTGATCATCAATGAAAGACATGTTGCATAATATCATGAATATAAATCTCAAGTGGGATTTTGAAGTAGTATGAATTATTTATAGTTGTGGGTTTGCTACTTAGAACTCAAACTCCCCTTACAATTTGGATTTTTTCATGTTTTTAGCTTGTTATGGCAATTTTAGAGGAAAGCATAAATACCTCATGAAAAACAAATCTTATGTACACGCAATATCGCAAAATGACAATTCATAAGCGTAGTCACAACTATTGAGGCTCTGTATATCCTGCCAGGTCCTTTGATTAACCACTCACGTTCATTATAGTAGGATTTGTTTATTCCTGCCAGTCCATTAAAAGTTTTTGGGTCGTGTCGATGATTCCATTCGTTCTGAGAGGTTGTATGCTTTACCCAATCAGTACAATAGAAATTCGATGTCACGATACCGGAATAAGATTAAGGCCATAATTTAAAAATGTCCCTTTGCTCACGAAGAAAATATTACAAGGCAAATGCACTGAATAAATTCCAAACACCAAGCTTGAACAAACTCTGAAGCATTCAACATAAGAAAATGATACGAACAATAAGTATATTACTCACCAACGTTCTTTTACGTCACTTTGCGTTTACATTTATTTGGCTTGTTCCGATATATTTGACAGCTTGGTCCAATAGTTTTTGTCACTCATAACAAACTATAATATTTACGTGGCCTAATCCTCCTCTTCACCCAGCCTCGATGCTCATGACACTTATCGGTTCTTTGATTGAAACCAAACAAAGGGATCGATAACTTGTCTCAGAATTTACGACAATTTATTCAATTGAATCTGGTACAAAGCCTTTACATATTCCATACAAAAAAGTTCATGTAAAATGGGTTAAAGCATCTTATTTTGTTGAACAAAGTTGAGCATTTCAGCTGTTAATACGGCTTTTTAGTTTTTGATCTCAACACATCCTCTCCAAATGAGTTCGTACCATCGACAATATGCGTTTACTGACAGGAATAAAAAATCAGACTATAACCAGTCGTCTTTGTGCCACTATATCGTGTACTTCAGTAAAATGCTATTGTCACCCTCTTATAGTCATAGCATTTTTACCTTTGTTTACTTTCTTGGTTCTTTCTCACAAGTAGAACTTGGTGCGTCTGGTGGGGTGGTGTGAAAACTCAACACGAACCTACCAACCTCCTATTATTTTCTTTTCAGATAATTGTGACGTTCCAATCGATCAACTACAGGAGACCAATTTTACTATCAATTTCAACAACATAGATATTAGCCCATACATGTACACATTCGATGCTCTATTCACTGAAGAAGACATGAATGGGGAGCCAGAAATGATTGAAGCTGATGTTGGACGAGTTGATATAAATTCAACATATCCAGGCCTTAATTTTACCTACAAAAGCTGTTTTGACCTAAACCATGATAATATTCTGGATGACAAATGTATTGATGAGAGTGTAAGTAGAATATGTTTGTAAAACAAATCATGATTGTTGTATGTGGCGATGACTATGGAGATATTTGGAACAAAGTTGGAGTGCATTTTCTTTCCAAAGTAACACTCCTTAAATCAGCCATACCCTTAGCTCATTAAAAAGTAGGCGTTACAAAATGGCAAAGATCCCTTTTGAGTCCAACGAGATCGTATCTACATTTTCCAACTTTAAACGAGAAGCATATTTGTCTTTCATTAAATGGTAAATATTTAAATCAAAGCAAATTCCTCACAGAATGAAAATTCAAATTGCACGTACATCGTAAACATTTACCTTCTAGTTAAATTAACACTTTAGTGCATGGGGGTCCATGTGGACCCAGATATTTTTTTTTTCGAGTGTCATATTTTAACGTTAATTTGGTTTTGCCCAAATTTATGTAAGTACCTAAATATTATTATTAAAGAAAAAATAAAAATCAGCCATAGCGTTTTAACACTTAAGTGGTCGGGGGGGGGGGGGGAAAAAAAAAAAAAAAAAAAAATCAATGACGATGTGGCCGTTGTTTCTGCTAATTGTCAAGCTTGTTATCCCGCATCTTCTGGCATATATACGACGAGAAAAATCGCACCGCGCGTTGCGGAGATATCGCGTTAGGGTCCATACGGACCCCCCCCCCCGTTGACCACCAATGGGACCCATGACAAAAATTATTTTCCACATAAAGGTGACTTTTGACCTTTGGTGGCTACTCATGTATGTGGACTTATGTTACTATCACAAACAAATACTAATTATATTTCATTATGTTTAATTAACAAATTATATGCTATTATGTAGTTATGTAGTAAAAATAGTAAATGTTATCTAACACTCATGTTTTTGCTAAGCATAGTAAAGTTGATCCATTCTTAACTTCAAACAACAACTAGTTAAAATTTTAAGTGTATCATGTTGGAGAAAATTCAAAAACAAAATGGCCTCTTTTTTTGTGAAAATTGGCGCTCATGAAAATCAATGTTTTGCTCCTAATTTCAAGGTCAAATAATATTTTTCATTTTTTCTTTATTTGTTGTTAATGTTTTAGGGTAGTTTTGACATGTGATGAGATTTATTGAAATATCTCACCTACCACCACCACCACCACCAACGGGCGTGCGCAAGACCATGACCACTTATCTGTAAATTTTAGTATCGGTGGGTGTTTTATCTCTCGTTAAGTGATCAAAGTAAAAAAGCGCATATTTTAAATATGGTCAAACAACTGTTTTTCTTGAGCAAAATACGTTTCATTTCTTAACACAGCTATTCAATATTGCTATCCTACTTGGAATAGATTGATAAATCTTGTACATCGACAGGCAAAGTTTACCTATCTGAAACAAATACAACTAGACCTGGGAACAGATCTCATTTACAAGACGGCCGTTTTGGGAATGGATGGTGATCCCCTTAATGACCCCTTGAGGTGACTTGACCTTTGACCCCTGTAACTTCACCAATATGTCACAAATGTTATTAAATGTATTTTTACGTGTTAACAACTTTACAAGGATCAATATTATTGAGTTTCAACTCAATCCAAGCATGTCAGGGATTTGACCTTTTCACCCTATAACGTGACCCCTGGGTCACGGATGAGGTCAACTGTACTTGTTCTGTATTTATGATGCCACGAGGATTATCCCTGACAAATTTCAGCTCAATCGGAGCTCGTTTGTAGACTTTGACCTTGAACTTTGACCTTTGGGGTCGAGACTATCATATACCTCTTTTACCATTAATGTTACATCATTGCAACAATAACGGCCTTTATCTGTCTTCTATAGGCTGAGATATAACCAATTTGGTCTTTTGTAGCATTTTTTGGCAAAATTGACCTTTTGACCCCCTTAATGACCTTTGATCCCGGTATAAAAAAAAAACTCTTGTACACAAGTAAAATGCATTGTTCCAATGCAAATAAAAAAAATTCTACTATGCTTAGTTCTGGAGATAAAAATTCTTGAAATTATTGACCTTAAAACCGGAAATGACATTAAATGACCTTTGACCTCCAAAATAAAAATATCTTGCATACACCAGGTAACATGAATGCAAATCTGAAAGTTAAGTTACTGTACTTTGTTTGGGTTTTGAAATAAAAATGTTTGAATATTTTGGAATATTTTTGGTTTTTGACCTGAAGTGACCCCTTAATGACCTTTGATCCTGAAACTGTGGACAACCCGAAGACCCTGCCTGGTAACAATACATGTGCTCTAATGACGTCACTCTGTTACGTAATTTGTAAGGACAGCGATTTTTTGAATATTTTTCACAATTTTTGGCTTTAAAAACCGGAAATGACCCCCTAAATGACCTTTGACTCCTTATCCCTGAACACCCTATATGAAGCAAGTGTCAGTGGTTCCTCTGAACCAGTTTAGTTGATATCGGCGTAATGCTGTAGAAGAAGATAATTTGTAACATTAAATTACATATTTGACGCCTGTGGCGAAGTCAAAGGTCAGACAGGGGTCAATGTCATGTGACATAAATGGTCCAAGTCAGCGGTCATTTGATGTAAGTCTGTTCACAATACGTCAAACCATGACTGAGCTAGAGGCAATTGTTGAAGTGTTGCCAGAAGAAGAAGAAGGAAGAACGCATCAAAAACAGAACAAGACGGCTGACAGCCGTCTTGTAAGAAGAAGAACGCTAGTAAAACAGAACACTGCCGATTTGCAATCGGCTGTGTAAGAAGAAGAACGCATCAGAAACAGAACAAGGCGCCCGTGGGCCGCCTTGTAAATATAAACGCTGGAGACTCGAACCCGCCGTATGAATTAGGACGAGTACGCCACGCAATACGAGCCGACAGAAGGTCGTGCTTTTGTGATACTGAAATCAAGACGGTAACAGAATTCACATACACAATATACACTGTTGCTCATAATGTTGGGATATTTTTTTCAGACCCATTCTTAAAACGTATTTCTATTTGAACGGCTCAGTAATCATATTAGAGGAGGTGAATTATTACATGAGTTTCCACTACCCAGGTGACGTGAATCCATGCATACACTTCTAGTGCATCAGTGTATTGTTGATTATCCATCGTTGTTTAGTGCATTATATCCTACGAATCAATCTCCAGTAAGGTTAGCTGAGGCAGAGAGCACAAATTATATAAACCTGCACGCCAAACAAAAGATTCTAGATAAACCTGCACTCTAAACAAAAGAATCTTGATAATTTGTGCACTCTGTCTTCTAGTGACTTCAGACAAACTTCTAGAAACATGGAGAATGATTCGTAAAACACATGACATCTGAACAACAATGGAAATCATAACAAAAGATTTAGCCACCATGTCCATCAAGCATCGTTAATGGTGGTTGACAAAGTTATCCTAATGTTTGAAATGGGCGTGCTTCTTGAGTGACTTTTTCAATTCCCCATTTTCCTCCGGAACTCTATTAATGGGTTTTTTTTTTAAATTCAAATGAAAAACATGGACTTGATAAGTGCATTTTCTATCAAATGAAAACCCGAAACTTTTCAAATTGGTAATTGAAATCTGACCTATCACTTGAAAAACATATTTAAATTTAAAGAATTTTACCAAAAATCTAGTTTATCAACCTGAAAATAGGTAATTCTATATAAAATCGAAAATGTTTTCAAAACTTAGTTTATTAGTCGATAATTTTATTGTTCCGAAAAGTTTATCATTTGATAAAACTGAGTTTACCGATGATTAAATGAATGACTGTTGAAAACCATGTTTCTCAAACATATTTCAATAAACCTCAGTAAAAGCCTCCAGAGTCGTTTAGTTGAATTGATATCTGCCTTTTAAATCACACCGATAAACTAAATGTACTTGCCTATTAACGTTTATCAAATTAATAGTTTTCACTCTGATATAAAACGAATGTTGAGAGGCCTATCACTGAAATTTTATTTTGTTGAGTTATATGAAAGTGGAACTGACATTTTGGTGATTTAGAATATACGTTTTCCACTTAAAAAAGTAAAACCAACACAAATCTAAACCAAAACAAATTTAGCGGCAGCGGTGACCTTTAATAAACCAATTACATTTTGAAAACTTAAAAGATACTCATTTAAAGCCTTATCAATATAAATATCAAAATCTCACATAACTCAAAATGCCATTTATAACCTTGCAATTCTCAGATCAAAATGATCATTGATAACTCGAAATTTCAACTGAAGAATACAATAGGGTTTTATGTATGAAAACTTTTTCAGTCATTTTATAGCTTTTCTCTATAAACTAAGTTTTCAAATCAAAAACCAAGTTTTCACCTAAAACTAAATTTTCAGTTGATAATAAAGCTTTTCAGGTAAAATACTACGATTTTCTCTAAAAAATAATTACAAATTAATTTATTCTAAAAAAATAGAGTAAAAGGGGGGGAACGAAGTATGAGGAATTTGGCCTGTCATATATGGCCTAACTATATCCCACTGCTCCAACGTAGAGACCTGCACCCATCGAATCGTGATCATTACAAACCCTCAGACAAACACAGAACACGTTTTTTTGTTTGACATTTTATTGTTTACTTCCATTTGACAGGAGTTGCGCAACTCGAACAAGACTAATGTACTGGACAATAGCTTTTAACATGATCCGGCCTTTTAATTGAGTGGGAGTCAAACTCATGCACGCCATGATAGCTTTTTGTCAAAAACTCTCAATAATGGGCGTGATGGGTAGTGTCTGTGTTTATTTCCATACTTCTCATATTTACAATAAGGAATGAATAGTGTCGGCCCCACATCCATAACATGCAATTATTCCGGTCGAGCCTGCCGATTCCAATTTGATGGTGGCACAATACAAACTGATTCATTAACTACCGCAATTTTATCGGCCACATAGTTGTACAGTTTTGTACAATACAAAGGTCTTCCATGGGTGCGAGTGTGTGAGACCACACAAGTCCTAGGCCTAAAGTTCGGACCACATACCTTTAATTGGAGAAGCAACTTCAGCTTTTTATTCACTGGAAAGCTCACTGGCAATATTTGTTTCTTGGCCTCCGATATTCGCTCGTAAGAATACGGCAATTAAGCTCAAATGACCTCCTTAACCTGGTAAACACCATGGCTTTTAAAATTTGGATTATATGGGGATGGAACCTTCCAGCACACAAAATCCCAGCAACTGCGATGATCGATACAGGTGATTAAAAAGTCAACTTGTTTTAATTCGTGAAGTTGTTATTATTTGTCTAGGGTGCGTTTTTCTTAACTTTAACAAATTTCACTATTTTACTTTATATTTGAACCTGATTCACGCTAAGTGTATGACGGATATTCAACTGAGCGGCGTGCATTATGTTCACCTTATGGTTCCCATGCCCTTCGGCCTCCCGACCGAATGCACCAAACACTCATACCATTTCCTCACATAATTCACTCATCAACGTATTGTCCCTTTTACGTATTTTGATTAACATGCCCAATGCATTCGTGTAGCTATACAAGGCCGACGTTCGTTGTTTGTTTCTGTCCCCGCTCCACGCCTGTGTGCAAACTATACCACGTTTTTCAGAGTTGGTTGTTCTATCTATCTAACAGTCCACAGCCGAGATGCTGTTCTCCATGTATCGCCAAATGTCCCTTTTTGTCATAAGTTGGGGAAGTCAGATAGATCCTGCTGGATGTCTCGAGCAATCACCAATGGTAGTTAAAGGGGCGACGACCCGCTTTTGGCACGGTAACTTCCACATGTACGTCTGAACACTTGATCATGCACGATGAACAGTGACCGCCAAATCGTGCACGGCGTTGGGCAACAAAAGATGAATTGGAGGGATATCTCCAATATCTGTGCTTTGGTCTGGGGCTCACGCCAGGATATGTTTTGTACTCGCATAAGAGCCTGGTGTAGGTGCCATCCATCCTATCCTGTAGCTCTTTCTTCATGGTCCAGGTCTCAATCCTATGACAGATACTCTTCTACACAGGCTCTAAGAATTTTCCAGCTTGGGTTGAATTGGAGATACCAAGATTGCATAAATGGTGTATTTTATTACAGGCATTCCAAACTTCTCCTTTGCGTGAACAGGAATCTTTCTTGTTGTCGGCAACATAGCACCCTAGGTATTTGAAGTCCTTGACCTCTTTGAGTGGGCTACCATCTGTTGTGCAGTAGTTGTTGATATATCGTCCTCATTGACAGTCAAGTATTCAGTCTTCTTGGCATTTCGATGTGGGCCGACCTTTGTCTGCAGCATTCTTAAGTGATGTTTGTAGATCTTGTAACACCAATATCAAATCACTGTTAGAGCTAGATCATCTGCGTAGTCCCCCCCAAAGGTCCTCCTTTGAGATACTGACTTTGGTGACGTCAGAACGCTTGGTTTGAATGGTGAGTCCTTGTCGTACATGATGTCAAGACTCTGTCTGAGGATGTAATCAACCACGACTACAAGAGATAGGGAGCAAGAATCCCTCCTTGAGGATTCATAGTTGTTAAGGAACTCGTTTGTTGGGCCCATCCCTTGTCTGCACAAAGCTCTATGGGTTATCATACATGATGGCAATTAGCGCTCACAGTCACATCTGGGACAATGTAGTTTGCGAGAATAGCAGCATTACATCCCTCTTTACAACTGTCAAAAACCTTTGAAAATCTACAAACACAATTGAAAGTTTTTTCTTGGAAATTCTCAACTCTTCCACGATCTTTCTGAGGGCATGTATCTGAGGTATAGTGTTGACCTGCCTTTGCGAAAACCTTTTTGTTTCCGTCTGATAGTGGGATCTATGTGAGGATGATTCTGTTTTTGAAGCACATGTAGTTGTAGATCTTAGAGGCCATGGTGACACGGTGATTCCTCTGTAATTTTGGTGTTGTTGGAGGTCACCATCTGTGGTAGAGGAATGATGGATGATTGTTGAAAAGGTACTGGTTTGTTTTCCCATGTAGTGTTGTTTTACATAATTCTAACAGTTGATCATGGAATTATGGAATCTTATCCAGATACTGCAGAAATGTTTCGGGACCAGGTGTCCTTGGTGTTGTTTTCATTTCTTCAGGTGCAGATCTGAAGCCTCCTCTATAGTGAAATGTCCCAGTCTGGATGGGAAGGGTTTCTGCTATCTTGTGATTGCAGAAAGGTTCATCAAGTTAGTGTTATTCTGAACTGGCTTCCACTAGACCTCTACATGCTGAAACAGTGTCCAAGGCGCTCTTCAAGTTGTTTCACCTTTTATTCTTATGGTGGGGTGGCCTTCTCATCGGTCCAGCCTCCTTAAAGGCCTCCCAGGCAGCAATATATTTTTCAAGATGTAGGGCGTCAAGTTCTTCAGCCTTGGACTTAACATGCTCCTCTCACGCACCACAGTGTAAGCATCATCAAGTGCAGCCTTAGCAGCATCAAGGTTCTGCTTGGAGCTTCTGGTGGATTTAGTACGGTGGCTTCTTGGCTGCCATACTTCAGTTTTTGTTTCCCCTGGCTTTGCTGACTTTTAATATCGTTTGGAGGCCAAGGCGTATAAACACATTTGGCTTACAAATGACAATAGCGCCGATTTTGAGGATACTTTCAGTTTCACTTTTAATTTATCATCTGATTAAGTCGGCCATATCTGTTGTTGTGCTTGGTCAAAGGTCATCTATCTCCCCGTTGCCGGTTCATTGTTAACTGTGACCTAAATGGGTTTTGGAAAATATACTTGTGTGTAAATATGTGATAAGGTGGACATACATCTCTCCATTCTTTTCATTAGCTGTTGTAGGCTGTGAGTCAGAACTACAAAGTCATGTGTTAAACAAGTCCATTCAATGTGAAGATCCACAAGAGAACCTTTCCCCTCTGTGTGTTTTTATGTTTCATAGTTAGCGAGGTGCGGAGGAGGATGTACCATTGGTACCGAAATAAGTACTAACATCCCCATTACGATGTCAGCATGACGTCATATGTTTAGGAAAGTACTAAAATACTGAATATAGGGTGGAAAATGGATATTTCGCAATATTAGCGACTCAAACACCTTATTATAGCTCTAAATGCTGTAATTATATAAAACTAGTCATTTCTCATCAATTAGAGTAAATAACCGCATGGAAATCTGATTTTCCTAACCTTTCTGGCGAAAAATTGAATTTTTCACTGTGTGTGTCTATGGAAATGGCAGTTTTGCTGATATGCGAACTTTATGACGTCATTGTGACGTAATGCTAGGCATGTTGGTACTCAATGGAAAGAGGAGGACCATAGCTATCTATTGGTACCAAAATCAAGTGTCTGTGATGTTCCTGTGTTGTGTTAGGCATGTTGGTACTTCTCTTCCGGAGGGGGGGGGTGGTTACCCCCCCCCCCCATCCATCACTTTGGGATCACCCTGTATCTTACCTATACCCCGGTGGATTTTTGTTTTTTTGATTAAAAGGAGCGGAACATCATTGACATTACGTTTAAATAATTTTGGTCACGAAAGATGTGGTTTTTTAGCATCCGGGGAAAAACCGAAGGGGGGGGTAACCACTTCCCCCCCCCCTTCCGGGTAACGAGGGTTTAATTCAATGGGTCAGTAATTGTGGACATGGCTATATGTTCGGAAGAGACTGTTCAATCAAGTAAGTGTGGCGAATATACAAACCCCCTAGATATCATAAATCACGTCACTGTAAGAATTCCCTAAAAAGGGGTAAACAATATTTAATTCCAACTTTATGAGCAACGGTGTAATTGCCACTATGAGATGAGGAAACTTGTACATAGTCTTGAGGCAGGCAAGTCTTTGTGCTCGATCATCGTGACTTTGGATGTCATTTGTGGAGTTCACAGTTGAGTTTTTACAAACACAAAGTATTTATGTTTTCACTACCAACTGAGGTTTCTTGCTGTTCGTCTAGATTTTCTTCGGCAGCTGATAGTTTGATCATAAGGTTTAATTTTATGAAGGCTTGTCAACTTCATTCACCGCAGTGGTCACACTGTAGTCTGTAGAAGACTTCTAGCTAAGTCTAAGCGAAATATATCCCGAACGTCCCTAGAGGAAAATCTGACGATCACCCCAAAAAAGGAGCTAGTGTTATTTTTAGTTGTTAAATCTAAGGCCAATTTCCCCCTAAACCAAGGCAGGGGTCCGCCCCGTGATTTTTTCAAAGTTGCATTTGAATACAGTTAAAGGACGTTAGCGATATAGGTATGTTGGTATGTTTATATCTTATAATGTAGTTTTGAACCTTTGTACACGTTTCATCGGCTAACATAACTATACTATAGATTTGAGTAGGTCTGCTCTACAGCCCGATCACCAATGAAGTCGATATTAGACCCCCTATGTCAAAATATATTCCTTGAAATTGTCCATAGCTGTCCCAAGACGTGTTCAAGACTTAAGCGCATAATGTCTTTTGCATTCCCATTGGTATATTAGGGGGTCCTTGGACCCCTTCTGAAAACCACTTTGCGTTGGAGTTTTTTTACCAAAACTCTGGTCATTGATGGGGTAGATCAACACGAGCACATAGCAGGGAAAATGAGAAGCGGTTATACCGATTCAAAATGGCGGTCCAAAAACCGATTTGATGATGCGCACCAAATTCTTCCGCCAAAAATGAAAAAAAAAACAGGACTTTATCCATAACATTTAGCTCATAATACGAGAACATTAATACAATCCATTGCTGAAATATTTTTTCTAAAAAGTCACTCCATTACGATTTAACGGCAAAACAAGTTTTCAATAGCATCACCACAGTGCTTATTTAGGCTATTTAGCATAAAACGTCATGGCCGATTTTTTTTTACTAAAATATGCGAAATTGATATTTAGGCAATTAAAATTTTGGGCAAAAACAATCTAACCAATTCCTGGGTCCACCCCCCCCCCCCGCCTTATACACTTAAGTTTTTTATAGGTATAAACACAAACAACAGCTAAACCTTACACGTTTACGAGGTTTAGGCTATTTTTGTTTTCTTCTTCTCAGGATTTTGCTACTTTGGTTTTTGATGCTGTAACTGGAGTACGAGTACTTTTAAAAATCTGGAATCCTCCAAACGTGTCTGTTACCTTCAACCTAGCAGTTTATGGATGTGCAAGTAAGTAATAAGAAAAATACAAATGAATCATACTTGAAAGTTGTTATGGAGAATTTGAATAGATTACTGAAATGATGGGGAGGGAGTACTTGTATTCCAAGGTCAAGGTGATGGCCTTTTTTCGAGATCAGCCAATGTACGCGAGTACATTGTTAAGGGTATCAAATCCCCGAAAATATTTTTCACTTTGTAAATTACACGTTTAAAGTGTGAATTTTCGATTACTCGAGAATCCCAGTTTACCTTCTTTTCACATAAAAAAAAAAGACAAAATAGTCGCCTTTCTTCCCGATTTGTTGTTCTTGATTTCACATGGTAGTTTTATTGGGTGATTTAAACGGTTCTGCTTTCTAGGAATAGCCTTCATAAACTAATCGCTTTAGTAAACTTGTATTTGTTTAAGTTACATTTTTAACAAAAATAAAATACTCTTTTATAGTATGAAAATCAAACCAAAATACTTGTTTTGGTTGTTTTATTTAACCAAGTAAAATGCATGTTTGGGTTGCATTTTGGGAGATCGTACAAGAGAATGATATGGGAACATAAGTACCCCCCATGTTAAGCCGTATTTAACAATAGTTCAAGGAACACTAAATAAACACAAATTCTCTGGAAGTATATGAACAATAATCTTAAACAGAGGTTAGGGTAGTTAGAGAAAATTATACATTTTTAAATCCTTATGACACGACACAAACGTTGGAATACATTCGAACACAATTGAAGCATTTTGCAATTTGACCCCGTACAAACTTTACCCTTAAGTGGGAAAATTTGAGACATTTTATATGTTTTTATCTTGGACTATTAACTGAATGTGTTATTAGGGTCTACCATACGAAGAGTCCCATGTGGAAATAATGACATCCCAGTGCTGGGATGGTGATAAGGGTGCCGGATGTTACCCGTTTTCTTTGTAAGAGCGATGCATAATTTATTCCAATATATTTACGATTTGACCTAAAACAAATTGCAAAAGAAACAATTTTGGTGTTGATATACTGCGAAATTGTCCAAAAATAATATATCAAAAGTTTAACCAAATCAACCTAGTGGAACATGTAGAAATAAGGGGAAAACGTTTATACAGGGGTACAAAATTACAATGGTTCGAATCGATTTAAAAGACAATTTATTGGGCTACTCCTAAGGTTTAAAAATTATAGTTTTCTCTTTCAATGATCTATTGTTTTAGTGCAATAGACATAACTGTTCAAGGTCATCCTGGGGTAACATTTACAGAATGGCCCGATTTTGTTCAACTGGTTTAACTTGTTCATTTGGCCACAATATATTTTATATAGATTCTTTGTTGGACAGTTCCATATAAGAATTATGACTTGTGATCTCCCATAGACCCTGCAACCCCACTCACATTTTGCATTCCAATAATGCAACGACTATCATAGATGGTGCAACCAGTATATTTTCGGCTCTTGTAATTAGACCAACAATTTGACACCATTTTGTTTTATAACAAACAGATATATCTTGTATTTTACCCCCATTGTGACCCTTGAACCTATAACTCATAACTCTTTAAGCACAACCTGCAGATAGGGTAAGCTATCCTTTTTTGAATCCTTGAAAGGTGACGAACATGTTGGTAAAAATTGAACCTTCTCATATTTTGACCCCTGTATAAACAAACATTACCCCCTTAAAACAGATTCTACTCATTTGATTTTCGTAAACTTTTGATATGTTGTTCTTAAAGGGACATAATGGCTTGAAAAACATTGACATAAAGAAAAGGACCCTTACTGAAATCACTTCCACGAGTTTGAAAACAATTTGGATGTTTACTTTCTGTAAAAACACTAAAACAGGAAGAGTTCCAGGGGGGAGGTGGCAGTTAGTGGCAATTTCAATTTTTTTCATGCCATTATGTCCCTTTAATACAAATTTTTTTTTTTCTAATAAAATAACTCTTTTGCAATTAGTTCTGGGTTAAGGGATCATTTGTCCTAATTTCACTGGCCTAATTATTGTGTTCCTGATATTTTTTTCTATATTTTTTACCTAGAATTATTTTTTAAATTTATATTTTTTGTAGAATGAATTTCTAGATTTATTTTTACTAGGGCTTTTTTCTATTTTTTCCAGAATTATTTAAAAAAAATATTTCTAGACTTTTTAGAGTTTTTCTTTCTGGATTTATATTTTTCTAGAAAAAGGAGGTTGATCCGAGTTTCAAAAACACGTTTTCTCCCTTACATGGAAGCATATCATCAAAACAAACTGATTGTTTTACGCCATTTCAACTTTCTACAGCTACTTTTTTCAAAATTCAGCAGCAGAGATCTTTTGTAAAGAAGTGTTGAAATGTTTGATGTGCTAATCACAAAACGTGAATCTAGCGGCGCGGGGTCCAGGGCCGGCTTAAAGGGCATCATTACTCGAAGTGATGGAGGTTATTAAATAGTTTTAAATAAAACCACCGTAAACTTTGCAATTTGTGTTAAACCAATATGAAACTATTTCTGTTGTGCTCGTGTAACCTCCATCACAACCTCAGTAAACAATAGTTATCATGTTTACTGCGGACCTCCACGAGAGACCACTGATTGTATAGTGGATCAGTGAAACATCTGGCGGAAATCTTGGTCTATCAGTACAATAGCAATCCAGAGACACCTGCTTATCAGAAGTTGTGTCTCGAGTTCCTGTTTTGGAACTTGCCATTCCCATACGTGCACAACTTCAAATACATTGAGCTCACTGAATTTGATTGTGCATTGTTATGTGGCTTACACATTTCACTGGAAACACACCTTGTGTAAATGACCGGCTCTTAACCACCTGCTTGGGCTCTTTTTGGATTAGCAATATGGCAGTCAATGGTTGCAAGTACGTAGCCCAGAGAGACTATACACGAATAATTTTATGATTTTCTTCTTCATTTGAAACCCTACGATGCTGAAGTTAACATGGTACGTTTATAAATATGTACTTCATTTGGTCTTTATTCATTTCGAGTAAGAATGCCCTTTTAGGGTCCCTGGTTGGGTCCAGTGGAAAAGCCCCTGGTGGGGTCTAGGGGCGGTGCCCGCGGAAGCTCAAATGCTGCCAACATCCGACTCAAATACTGCCATTTTCAACGGGATACTACAAAAACAAGACCGAGAATGTCTCGGAAGCTGTGAATGAACCAATAGCATGTGAGGTTGTGGGAGTTCAAAATTAATATTGGTCGACCAAAATGGGGCACATTTTCGCAGATTTTGCTCATAACATCCAAGCAAAACATCATTTAGCCCTTCACATTGATTAGGGTAAATGATTAAAATACCTTTCGTAAAATTACTAAAGTACACCAAAATTGTACACAAGGAAAGAGGAACATCATAGGCAATAAGTCTGTATCCCTTTGGTATAAAAGTTAGAATTCACTGGTATTTTTATTACAAAAACGACTGGTAAAAGAGGCTAACACTATTGTGTAAAATCACTGTAACATACCAAAACTGTACACAAGAAAAGACGAACAGAAAATAACAAGCAATATTTCCGTATCGCGAGCTCACACGTGCAAAAGATTCCCCATATAAATTGTTGCCGAATTGGCTTGTTAACGAATTGGTTTGTTGCCGAATTGGTGTGTTGCCGAATTGGTGTCGCCGAATTGGTTTGTTGCCGAATTGACCTGTCACCGAAGTGTCCAGCATTCGGGCCAAATACGTAAACATAACAGCATGAACAAAGCACTTTGTAGTCGATTTCGCCTGGCGACCCTCGCTTATAAAATGATCCTTAGACATCCAAGAACATCGTCAGGTATGTGTTTTGTTCAGAAAGTTGCTAATTAGATAAAATAGAATCACTTTTCCAATATGGCGGTATGAATCGCTATGACGAGTGTGATGTTTTTATCACAGTAATATTGCACAGTTCTAATATTTTTTATTAATACCCCTGGTATTAAGTATTACAAAAGAGCGATGTTCTGCCGGTTTGAATTGCCTGGCGTGCGTCTGCGGGCATCCGTCTTGTAATAACAAAAATACTTTCTTCTATACGGTTTCTTTCTTTCTTCTTTCTTTCTGTCAACATGCCAATATCTCAGACATGGAACATTCCACATTGACCAAAACTGGTCTCAAGGACAAGTACCTGCACACAAACTTTTGACACGACCAGATTGGTGTCAAAGGTCGCGATAGGGTCACAGGGGTCAACAACGTTAACCATGCAAAAAATCTAGAATTAGCTCAAATCTCAAAACTAATCCTGTTATCCTATAAGACTTGATCAACACTACAAAAAGTAAACTATGACTATCATATGTCACATTATTTAGGGGTCAGAGGTCAAATACATCAAATTACGTTACACTTCAAATCAGTACTCCTTCTACAGATTACATTGTATGATCACGTGACTAATCACGTATTTGATGTAGTTTGACATTCCCTACAAAAGTTGCTTAATGAAATTTGATCAACGGTCATCTGGGGTCACTAAGGTCAAACTCATTTACTGTGTGTAAAATTTAAAAACAAAATATGCTACTACAGAAAACATTGTATGGTCACTTGACTCATGCATATGAGGCAGCTTGAGACCCTTCACCAAAGTTGTGCTCGCCGTGAGGTTAAAGGTCATTAAAGGTGCTTGTTCCGATCGCCTCTTGCACGCCCCTGATTTAACCGGAAGTAGTATAAATTTGGATATCAGATGAAAGGCCGTATTTTTCTCATTATCGTCCTCAAATTTCAGCTTCCAAATCCACTTCTTTGCAAAGATATAAACAAAAAACTGTCGTTTTAGTGGTTAACCACCAATATTAGCACAGGAGTGAATAGGGCCTTACAATGTGCATTATCGCTTCTATTATCAAAACCGCAAGTTAGTTTCCCACGATCAAGTGGAGAACAAGATACACATAAATCGGAACACCCACCTTTAAGGGGTCACTTCCAGTCGGAATACTCTCGACTGTGTTCAGATCTGTCTACAGATCTAGTTATTATTGTCACTTATAAAGCGACACAGCTAAGTATCTAAACGCTGTACATAATCACAGAAACACACACAAAAAATAGTTTCTTATTCTATAAATTAAATGAAATATTATATAAACTAAATATAAACCTAATGATTTTAACATTTCAATTATTCAAAAAGAAAGCGGTTCAGCATATGACCAATTTGCCACCCAAACTAACTCACTCTGATAAAAAAAAAGTATGTCTTCAGTCTAGTTTTAAAAGTGCAAACAGTTGGTGCATTTCTAACATTCACCGAGAGGCTGTTCCACGTACGGGGAGCTATAATGACAAAAGCCCGGTACCCATACATAGTCTTGCTTCGTGGACTAGCACTAAGAAGACCATTCGACGATAAGCGTAGAGAAATGCTTGGATTATAATCCGAAATAAGTTCCTCGAGGTACTTGGGAGCCATACCATTTCGTATCTTATAGGTAATGAGTGACATTTTGAAACGGATGCGGTCATATCGGTTGGTCAAAGTGACAAGTCTCGCTGCTGACTTCTGTATACGTTGTAAAGGTGCAATATTACTGAAAGGAAGACCACACACAGAGAATTATTATAGTCTAATCTAATGGACACAGAAGATGATATGAATGTCTGAAAGCTTATCATTCACAAAAACAGCTTGGGAACGAGTAAGATGTGATTTAAACCATCGTAACACAGCTCCCCCAATAACGTACCGACTTTGTAGACGCTCGAAAAAAGATGTAATGGGTGATGGTGTCAAATGCGGCAGAACAATCAAGCAAAATCAAAACTGCTTCATTGCACTTGTCTAACTGCTTTCTCGATTTTTTTGAATAAACATCAAATTCGCAATGGGCCGATAATTTTTCAGATCATTAACATCAGAGCCCTGTTTTTGATAAGCGGTTTCAAATGGGCCAACTTATAAATTAATGATGCAATTCCAGAACTCCAAGATTCGTTGATAATTTTGGTGATATTAGGAACCAAGATGTCTAAACAATATTTCAATAGGGATGGTGGCACAGAATCCAAGTCGCACTTCGATGAAAATGATTGCATAACAAGATCCCAAACACAATCCTCTGTCACTGGCTTAAATTCAACAAAGCAGCTGGTGCAGTTTTGCATCCATATTAACACTAATCTTTGGCAGAACCATATTATCCAGCTTGTCACGTATTGCATCAACCCTTCCATGGAAGAATGAGGCAATTTTTTCTAAAGTTCTTGCGCAGGTGTGGTCATGTCAGGAAGGGCCCCCACTGCATTCAAGGAACACAGCGTAATGACCTTCTGAAAACCTCCTTGTTATTATAAACAGAGATTTCATTGCGGAAATAACTACATTTTGATTCTTCAATCAGTTGTCTGTACACCTAACATTGCTCAAGGAAAATATCTTTGTTAACTTGAAGGTTAGATTTTATCATTTTGCGCTCTTGCTTCCTTTTATCTCGCCTTGCTTCCAGAACTTTGTCTGTATACCATGGTGCATTTGGTTTAGCCTTTACGACTTTGGTCTTTTGGTGCGTGTTTGTCAAGTAGCTCACGCAGCACATCATTGAACAGTATGGCAAAGTTAGGCGATGTAAAATCAATATTAACAATTGCAGATTGACCCAATTCACATAACAGGAACCTGTTATAACTGGTAGATGCTATTCAGCAGGTACCTGTTATAAAAACACTGCATACAGTGCTATAGAGCAGGTACCAGTAGAACGGGTTACTGTTCCTGAACGTATTGTACACGCGTATTTCCAACCCTGGACTTAGTAATGTTTCTCTTTACTCTAAAATAATATTGAAATACATTTATTTTAAAAAGGCCATGGTTGGATTCGAACCTGTGATACCTGCATTATAAATCGATGCTCTTATCCACTACACTAGCGAGGGAAGGGAGAGGTGATGGATTTTAATCCTACATAAGTTTTACGGAATAAAGCGATAATACCATTGTGACATGATAGCACTGTATCCAGTGTATACATTGAGTCAGTTATAACAGGTACCTGCTGAATTGATCATGAGCAAACGACAAGCACCAAATCTAAAAAACTCATCACAAAGGCAAAACTCACAAACAAAACAAAATCCAAACAGTTTCCAAATGCAACAACAAAAGATGCGGCACATGCAAACACATCAAAGAAGGCAGCAGCATAACATTCAACAAACAACATAAACAATCTACAAATTAACACGACATGTCATGCACTTCAAAAAAACGTTATTTACGCGATCACTTGCAACAGCTGTAATGCGCAATGTAGTAGACAGACATCAAATCTGAGAAACCGTGTAACAATACACACACAACAAATTCGCGAACCTTACACAAGAAAGCTCCCAATGAACAAACATATGTTTGAATGTGCAAAAAACAAAGATTCCATGTCACCATTTTTCCTTTCTACAAAATGCTCTCTGACGACACACAAAGTAGACAGATCAAAGAAACCTACTTCACATAGAAATTTCAACCTAAACTCAACAAAGACATTTAAATATATACACACACACTCAAACACACACACACCACATTCCCACACAAAACCCCACAACTTTATACTCATTTCACCAAATGACATTACGTCCTTGCTACCATACTTTCGTTCATCCATTACAACTTATTTAGCCACCCTTGTTCAAAAATTTGTCTTATAGCATAATCTACACTTTGAAAAATATGTATTTAATTGTGGTTATTTTCATATAGAGAAACCCGCCAAAATACAATTCTCGCCACTCCATGCGAAATCTTTATGATTACGCAAACACGCGCAATATTATGCGCAGTTATCTGTAGTCATGATACGCACGCGTTTTTTACCTGCGTTCTACAACTGTTTTGGTACACAACATGATTATTATTATTTGTATTAAATATTTGTATTGTACCTGAAGAGCCGAAAGGCGAAACTCCAGTAGTGCATTAATACTCTGCTCTGCTGCATAATCACTACAATACTTGTCGTGTTGAAAAAAAAAAAAAAAAAAAACACACACACATATATATATATATATATATATGTGTGTGTGTGTGTGTGTGTGTGTGTGTGTATGTGTGTGTGTATTAATATTTGTTTGTATGCAGTTTAGTGATCTTCCTCTGTATTTATGTATTTACTTGTTTTACAGGACCCATGAGACCGCCGTCAGAGACTACACCAATAACAACAACACCAGAATTTCCGTGCTTTGACTATCTGAACTCTGTAGTTGAAATATATACCCTTGCTGAAAATGGCATTACAACGACGGATAACTCGTACACCCCAAATGTGTCCGATCTTAGCCAAGGTATATTGAAATGAAATGTAAATGTAAATTAATGATAACAAGTAATCAAAAGTAGTTATAGTCTGATTTTTTTTTATTTATGTCAGTAAACGCATATTGTCGATGGTAAGAATTCATTTGGAGAGATGTGTTGCGATCGAAAACTAAAAAGCAGTATTAACATCTAAAATATTCAACTTTGTTCAATAGAATCAGATGCTTTACCCCATTTTTAAATGGAACTTTTTGTTTCGAATATGTAAAGGCTTCATACCAGTATTACCAGAATCAATTGAATAGATTGTGGTAAAGGCTGGGATACGCTATTGATTTCATTGTTTGGAGTCAATCAAAGAATGGATAAAATGTCATGAACATCGAGGCCGGGTGAAGAGGAGGATTAGGCCACGTAAATATTGTAGTTTGTTATGAGTGATCAAAACTCTAAAATTACTTAGATATATGATTGGACCAAGCTTATTATTTCTGGAACAAGACGAATAAATGATTTTCTAATATCCTTAGTGACGTAAAATAACTTAGGTGAGTAATAATTACTTATTCTAATTTTCTTTTGTTCAAGTTTGGTGTTTGGAATTTATTCAATGCATTTGCCTTACATTTTCTTCTTGAGAAAAAGTGACATTGTTTTAACATGGAAGAAAGAGATAGAAGGAACCACAACGACTTCCATAATCCGATTTTTAATCTGTTTATCCATTCACCCGCACAAAAGGAACGGACTCAACAGCGACCCTTTGATCATGTTCCCTCTGCCGCAATCGATGATCGGCAAGGAATCATGATTGTAGATTTTTTTGAAAACTCTATGTCCGAACACGTAAAAGTGTAAAAGGATATTGCATATTACAACATGTTCCGGCTGTCTCTGGTGTGTATTTGTTGTTTTTTCGTTATACTACGTGAATAAAAAACAAATTGTGCAACGGTTGCAGATGACCTTGATAAAATCACTGAATCATAGATTTGTTGTTTTAATAAAGCAAATCTAATATACTTCCAAATGTTAAAAAATGAAAGAAAACGATTAAAAAATAAGCCAGATATGACCAATTTTGTAAGCATACCCCTTTTCCCTCGATTCCAATGGGATTTACACAGTTAAGCAAGAGTACGTCAATGCGTCAATACGTCAATGTACGATATATAGCATTATGAAAGTAATGATGACCCATGCTATTTTGTTTAATGATCTATGAATAGCCATAATCTCCTTCACTGATCTTCAAAAAGAATTTAATGTTCACACAAAATCTCACCCAATTATCCTGAAGTGTAAATGAAGAGGGTTTCAAGACTACTACTGTAATCCAGGTATAGATACAAGTTATGCCAATTAAAGGGACTTAACTCTTTGCAATATCCTAAACAATGGGAAGATCTTGTTTTCTTGCTCTGCAACAGGTGAATTGGTGTTTGGATTCGTCATATCATTTGGCACATTGGTATAAATAAATTAATTGATTAATCCGTAGTTGAAATAATCAGAAAAAGTTGTAGACTAAGCTTGACAAAGGCATCATGATATTGATATTGTACATTCTCACAAACACAAGTTTAATGTGTGTAAATCCCATAGGAATGGCGAAAAAAGAAGTTTGCTTACAAATTTGGTCATATCTGGCTTATTATTCAATCGATTTCTTTAATTTTTCAACATTTGGAAGTATATTAGATGTGTTTTATAAAAAACAACATCAAATCTATGATATAGTGATTGCATTAAGGTCAAGATCATCTTTAATCCTTGCACAACTTTTTTTGATTCACGTAGTATAAGAAGTTAATGTACATCGATATGAATTCAGCTTTACTGCCCAAGACTGCCCAGTGTGAAAAATAAAGGATGAAGTTTAACTAAATTTGAAAGTTGGACGGGGGGGGGGGGGGGGGGGTAGGCGTCTTGGATTTTCGTTGGGCACCCATGCTCGTTCCAGGGGTTATAAAATTGACCTCTAACGGGACCAATTTTCAGTTAAAATATACCCGGCCCCTAATTGGACCAGCTGTGGTGAAATTATACTAGTTTCAGTGAAAATATACACTTAACGGTACAGCAGTAATATGACATCCTTACTGTGCTTTTTTAAATATATTTTCCACTAGTATTATCCCAGTTATATACTCTCTTTTGAAATTACACTTATAATGCAAAATATTTTTGACTAATATTGTAAAAAATATTTTTTCACTGTAATGCATTATTTACATAATTATTATCATATTGTTTTTGCTGTAGGCCTATTCTATGATGAACAAATAAAAATTGATTGAAGATTGAAGGTAATTTGCAGTGAGATTATATCCCTTGCGGGACCTGTTCTCAATACATGAAAAAAGATACACATTTAAAATAGCCAATATACAAGAAAAAAGAAAAATGACACTTGTACTACTGCAAGAAAAAAAATACACACTTAGGGTTATTTTGCTGATATGTTTAGTTAATTTTTCCTATTTGTATCATTGAACCAGTTACAATCTCAACTGAATTTGTACCCCCAGCGGGACTAGAACTTGATTAATTTGAATTCGATACCCCTAGCGGTAATCCCGCATTCGCAGCCAGTCCCTCTTTTTTCGGAACGAGCATGGGTTCCCGAGCAAAATCCAAGAACCCCCGGGCGTGTTGATTGGTTTCCATGGATGCGGCCATATGTTTGAGTATTTACATTGCAGCATTCATCGCGTGCTAATTCGCTGATTCCCGATGACCCGGAATCTTTACGCAATGAAGAAACAACCACGAACTGAGAATTTTCTGGAGCCAGAAAATCTGAATAGGAAATTATCCTCGGAAGGGCCACTTGAGAGAATACGAATAACAATTGCAATTATGGGGCGGCAGATAGATCGTACAAAAGTCTAGTGGGTCGTTGTGGTTCCTTTTATATCTCTTCTTCCATTGTTTTAATTAATTAATTGATTATCGTAGTTGAAATAATCAAGGAAAATGTAGCATTACGCTTGACAAAGGCATCATGATATTGATAGTGTACATTCTCACAAACCACACAGGTTATAGTGTGGAACTCCCATAGGAATGGCGAAAAAAAGAAGTTGCTTACAAATTGGTCATACCTGGCTATATTTATCGATTTCCTTTAATTTTTCAAATTGGAAGTATTTAGATTGTTTTTATAAAAAAATACATCAAATCTATGATATAGTGAGTGCATTAAGGTCAAGATACCATCTGTAATCCTTGCACAACTTTTTTTGATTAACGTAGTATAAGAGTTAATGTAATCGATATGAATTCAGCTGTACGCCCAGACTGACCAGTGTGAAAAATAAAGGATGAAGTTTAACTAAATTTGAAAGTTGGACGGGGGGGGGGGGGGGGTAGGCGTTTGGATTTTCGTTGGGCACCCATGCTCGTTCCAGGGGTTATAAAATTGAACTTAACGGGACCAATTTCAGTAAAATATCCCGGCCCCGAATTGGACAGCTGTGGTGAAAATTAACTAGTTTCAGTGAAAATAACACTTCAACTGTACAAGCAGAATACTATGACATCCTTACTGTGTGCTTTTTTAAATATATGCTCCACTAGTATGATCCCAGTTATATACTCTCTTTTGAAATTACACTTATTAATGCAAAAATATTTTTGACTAATATTGTAAAATTAAGTATCACTGTAATGCTTATTACATACGTATTTATCATATTGTTTTGCTGTAGGCCTCTTCTATGAAAAAATAAAATTGCTTGAGATTGAAGGTAATTGCAGTGGAGATTAATCCATTGCGGGACTGTTCTAAATACATGAAAAAAAGATACAACATTTAAAATAGCCAATATACAAGAAAAAGAAAATGATTTTTTAATTTTTTAGTATTAAAAAAACACACTGGGGTTATTTTTGCTGATATGTTTAGTTAATTTCTTATTGTATTCATTGAACCAGTATACAAGTCTCAAACTTAATTTGTACCCAGCGGACTAGAAACTTGATTAATTGGAATGCGATACCCCTAGCGGTATCCGCATTGCAGCAGTCCTTTTTTTCGGAACCGAGCAGGTTCCCGGACAAAATCCAAGAACCCCCGGCGTGTTGATCGGTTTTCATGGATGCGGCCATATGTTTGAGTATTTACATGGCGCATTGCATCGCGTGCCCTAATTCGCTGATTCCGATGACCCCGAATCTTTACGCCATTGACGAAACAACCACGAACTGAAAACTTTTTGGAGCCAGAAAATCTGAATAGGATTATCCTCGGAAGGGCACTTGAGAGAATACGAATAACAATTTGCAATTATGGGGACGGCAGATAGATCGTTCAAAAATCAAGTGGAGTAGTTGTGGTCAAGGGGGTTGAAGCCCAATTCAAACCAGTCGTCCGTGGGGCGCGGACATTTTTTCTGAATATTGCACGGGAATAATTATAGTTTGGGTGCTTTGGGGCGGTACCCACAGTATGTGGAAGACGAGGAGCGCCATTGCGTTCTATTGTTGGTACTCTCGTTTTCTTTGTGGTCGCAAAACATGCGAGACGAGGGGAATTTTAAAGATGACGAAGTTTTGCTCTCTATCTATATAGAACAACTTTGGTTCCTCTAACCTTCTTTCTTCCATGGTTTTAATTAAGGCCTTAATCTGATCCGAATCGTCACATCGAATGTCTTTTGTATTGATTGGGTATAAAGCATACAGCCTCTCAGAACGAATGGGAATTGTCGAGACGACCCCAAAATTTTAAGTTGAACTGACAGGATAAAAAAAATTCCTACTATAATGTATTCTACGTATTGATACCATCAAAAGGACCTGTAGGATAAGAGAGAGAAGCGCCCTCATAGTTGTAACTAGGCTGATGAAGTGTCATTTTGCGATATTGCATGTACAATAAGACTCACGGTTTTCATGAGGTATTCATGCTTTCCTCTAAAAATTGCCATAAGCTGAAAACATGAAAAAAATCCAAATTGTAAGGGTGGTTGAGTTCTAAGAAGCAAACCCACAACTATAAAATAATCATACTACTTCAAAACATCACTTGCTATTATGAGAAGAGTCTTTAATGGTGAATCAGAGTTTACTATAACCGAAGTGGTCATTTGGCTATGGTTCAAGTTAGTTAAACCATGGCAGAAAGAGATAGGAAGGAAGCACTTCGACCCACTTGAATGTTGAACGATCTATTCTGAACGGCCCTAATTGCAATTGTATTTCATATCCTCTAAAGTGGTCCTTCCGAGGAGGATACTCCTACTCCGATTTTCTCGCTCCAGAAAATTCGCATTCTTGGTTGTTTCATGATTGCGTAATAAAGATTCAGGTCATACGAGAAATCAGCGAATCAGAACCGATGAATGCTGAGAAGTAAACCACTGCTTTCATGGGAACCGGTCAACACGCTAGGGAGGTTCTGATTTTGGTTCGGGAAAAACATACTCGTTCCCGGAAAAAGAAGGGATAGCTGCAAATGTGTGGACTATCCGCTAGGGGTATCAAAGTCACAATAATCAAGTTCTCGTCCCGCTAGGGGTACAAATTAAGTTGTGATTTTGACTGGTTCAATGAACAAATAGGAAAAAATTAACTTAAATATCAGCAAAATAAACCCAAAGTGTGTAATTTTGTTTCTTGCCAGTGTAGGACCACAAACCTACTTTTCTAATGACGCCGTGGCGGATTGAAATGGAATCGGGTCAGGAGAGGTATTCATAAATAAGACAATAACAACAAAAAATCCTTGAAAAATTTGATTGCGTAACCGAGAAATCGCAAAAAAACCAATGCTTGGTACTATGGAACCCACCTACCTTGGGCACTTAGGTTAAATGTGTATCTTTTTTCATTGGATTGAGAACAGGCCCGCAAGGGTATTAATATCACTGCAAATATCTTTAATCTTCAATAAATTTTATTTGTTCATATAGAATACAGCAAAAAAAAGCTGATAAATCAATTATTGTAAATAATGCAGTATAGTGACAAATAAACAGGTACAAATTAATCAAAAATAGTTGCATACAAGTAAAGATGATTATAACATTATAGTGGAATTCAAAAGAGAGTATATAAATGGGATAATACAGTGGAAAATATATTAAAATAGCAAAGTAAGGATGTATATATTGCTGTACCGTTAGGTGTTATTGACACTGAACACTAGTGTAATTTCACCAAGCTACCCCAATTAGGGGCCGGGGATATTTTAACTGAAAATTGGTCCCTTTGGGGTCACTTTCAGAACCCCTGGACCGAGTATGGGTGGCAACAAAATCGAAGACGGCCCCCGAGTCAAACGTTCACTTTATTCAAACTTCATCCTTTATTCTCACCACTGGACAGTTGGGGCACTAAAACTGACGGCATAACGAGGTTACAAACACTCGTATTTAACGAAAAACAGCGACAATATATAACCGGAGACAGCCGGAACATTTTGTAATATGCACATACTTTGTACATTTTACGGGTTCGTATATAGAGTTTTCAAAAAACTATCCAGTAATGATTGCTCGCAAATCATCAATTGCGGCAGAGGGATTACGATCCTTCTTATCTCGTTCGTCCATAGTTAAAGGCATGGCCCGATCGCGTATAGCCTCGTCCCCAGGAGTCCCAGGATTTTACTGGAAGTGTCAAATTTATGGTATCAGACGAAAGCTAGTATTTTTCTCAGTTACCCTGGGAAATCTTACAGCCAAAGGATGTGATTTGGAGTTATGAGCGAACATGTTTTTTTTTTTTTTTTTTTTTTCTTTTTTTTTTTTGAATCCTTTTTGGTCGACCAATATAATTTTAACACCAGTACTCTATGGGGATTGTAAATCACGTTTTTTAGCTCTAATCAAAACGGGTGAACTATCGGCGCGAAAATTTACACTGATTGAGTTTTTTGGAGTGAAGGCAATTCTATCAAGATGAAAAACTTATAGGCCTTAAATTCGGGCCACCCCCTTTAAACAAAGTTTTAAATCCGGTTTTGTCCCCGTAAAACGAGGGGGCCGGATTCACCTCACTTTCACGCATACTGCTGTGTGAGGGATTTTCGGAGCAACAACTAATTGACTGGAGGCCCTTTCTGAAGTCTTCCACAGTTTCGGTGGCGGCCTAGCCTTTGGGCAACACGCCCAACAGCAAGGCAACACGTACGGCCCTTTCAAGCTCTTGGAAAATTGTTGGACTAATTACACGATACTAATCTTGTTTTGTTCACTGAATTAACATAGAAGGAGTTCTGTTACAAACATTGTACTTTGTTCTGGTAGGGTAAGCACAGGGGATATTGCATTGATGTCAAACATGAATGATTTAATGTTAATGCTCTTCTTTTCTCTATTATGGACCCTTGACGGAGAAATTGTTTAAAATGAAACCCCACCCCCGAACGGGAAAGCCACTACAGGGTAGATAGATATTAGCAATACACACAGCATAATAAGTCTCCTTCTCGTTCGGTGGGGGGGGGGCGGGTTGTATAATAATCATTCGATTTCCATATGAAGCCTACACTAAAATTCCTATGAATCATGTAATTTTCTTTCAAAAATATGAACATTTCGTGTTTTTCAACGTTCGGATCAGAAAGCTTTTCGGTATCCGCATAGCACAATGTCAAAAACTGAGGGCGGTTCTCTCTGCTTATCCTGCCAGATCCTTAGAGCATTGTTGCCGGAGTTTGAATGTGATAATCTGTTATTGGGTTTTTGGTTACAAATGCTATTTGTAAACATATGGTAACCATTCCCTGCACTGCTAAAATAAAAATGTAAAAAACCCTCGTTTTGTCTGCAGCTGGGACTCACAAACGTGCAGAACGAAAAATAACGGGGCCATATAGTCAGGAGAATTGTGGGCACAGGGTGGGAAATGAGTACAGACTTTTTCTAGTGATCGATTTTTATCAATGATGACCTAAGCTAATATTTCTGGAGGGTGTGCAAAATTTCGTGCAGTGCATTTTTAGAAATCCATATGGCCGCTATCACTCTCAAATTCATTCAAATGCGCCATTATTTTATGCACCAGATCCAGGTTTTAAAGCATCGAGGACTCTTTTGGAGGGTTCTTGCGTGATTGATCCCAACAATTACCACCAAATCCAATATGGGCCACCCCAAAACCCAATATCCCCGAAATATTCAATGAACTAAGCAATCAGGTATTGTGTGAAGTATAATTTGGGCTCTATTACCCAGTAGGAACTCATATCTGACATTCCAAGTGTGTTAACAGCCTTCACCGATCAAGAGGGCAGTCAATATGACTGCTTTAAGCTCTTTAAAACCTACCAACATGTCATAATCATAATCAGATTGAGCGTCATTTTGAATTTTAAGGCTGTTGTCAAAACAAATATACCAGATACGAGTTATTAATGTTCAAAGAAATACATCTTATACTTAAATTTAAGCTTTAATACTCATTTTGGTGTTGAACTACATACCATACAAATGTATCGTAATTTATAGGTTTTAAAGAAGGTAAAAAGGCAGCCACATTGGCCCACCTCTTAACATTTTGAATGTTAAAGAAACAGAAATCCAGTAGAATGTCAACTTGTCAATAGTTATCCCATACTTAATAACTTACACCTTTATAATAATAATTAGTTCATGTAACGACCTATAATAAACATATCAATGTAGGTTTTATTTTTTAAAGGCGGCTGTATTGGTGACCATCTGAATTTTAAAAATGTCTTTCTTTTTTTCATCACAGAGAAATGCCAGTTACGGGTTCCTGTGATCAACATGACAGGTATATCATAAGTGTAAAGCATATACAAGTCATGCCTTAGACACTGGAGATAAAGCCTCTAAACTGCAAACCATGTGCAGAGCACTTGACGTATCCTGATGCGTTGGAAAAGCATTCCTTTCCAGAGGTGGTAAAGTAACCACTGCAGAGTGTGATCAATTGTAACAGATTTGAACACCTGCAGAAAAACGTTTGAGGTGTTCATTATGTATTCAAGGCGTAAATAGGTATAAATGGACCACTCCCTTCTTCTTTTTCTCCCTAGGAGTTAAGATCATTTTATATGATACGAGCCCCATATTTGACTTGTGAGCGCCATATTGGATTTTTGGTGGCAATGTAATGATAAATGACCATTACCAACAGTTTCTCGTGCTTAAAACACCGGAGTACGAGATATTTGTCTCTATCGGAAGTACCTGTAAAGGACATTTTTAGTGATTTTGGGCATGGGAGCAGCCATTTGGATTTCAAAATGGCACTGTAAAAAATTTTTTGCACACCCTCCAAAAATTATTGGCTTCGGTCCTAATGAACTAAAAATCTTCAATAGAAAAAGTCGTTACTCCATTTCCATCCTTCAGGCTGTGTGCCTAGGCTTCCACCGACTAATAAAAATATGAAAGTATACAGCTTATCAATAAAAACGCAACAAAACTTCTCCCCGATTTTTGTTGTCAATTGTGTAAAATTATATCAAAATAATTTAATAATGCCATCAGTAAAGCCACATATCTCCGCTTTCCAACGAAAGGTAAGGTCGTTCAGGGGCGGTCATGGTTCACCGAGTATCATTGTTTTTGCACTATGGGACAAAGTTTGCAAGTATGCTAACACAAATCCTATTTAATTTTTCCTCTCTCTCACTTCATTCAGCAATTGAATGGGATTTGTATTGAAACTTGGTCCAAGCTGACTTTGTCCCATTGTTGCAAAAAGCAATGATTAATCGGTTATCCATGACCGCTCATGATAAATTATTGTTATCATTGGAAAAAGGGGATTTGTGTGTTTAAGATGGCACAATTTAATTTTGAAATAATTTACCAATGACCAACAAAAAATGGGAAAGCCAAGTTTTGTTGGGTTTGCAGGAATGTAATACAGGTGAGTCAGAAAAACTGACCCGATTGTGTCCGCCATTTTGAGTTTTTAATAATAATTATTTTTAATTTTTTTAATTTTTTTATTTTTTGAAATATTTTTGTTCAATAGATCCTTAACATGTTCCACTTGTCCCAAAACTAATCTTTCGATTTTTATTAAAACGAGTTTGTCCTATGGGTCCACCGCAGTCCTGAAAGTTCGACAACATGGGCTTTTTTTCCATGAAATGTGTAGGAAAGTGAACTTTGCCACTCTAAAACCTTAGTATAAAGAATAGAGTCATTTGAAACCAAGTTACATACACTCTTATGGACCGCTTTTTCTTGAATATTCAACGGGGTTGAAAGTCAACAAAAGAGTCAGGTCAGCAAGGGGTCAAAGGTCAACCAAAGGGTCAAAGGTCAACAACGTCAAAGGTCAACAACCTTAAGTCAAAACTAGACCTAAATTGATTATAACTCACTACTTATGTGGGATGTCAGCAATTTTCCCACAACCCTTCCAGTTCTAATAACTTGCTTGAGTGATAACACAATATGTTTACACTAAATTGGGAAATTCCCCAACTACAAAAAATATCATTACAAGTCTCAAGGATACCGGAAAAAAAAAACCAGTTTGTACCCTTTTGGCCACTTGAACCTACAGTTTTAGTGGTGGGATGACCTGCACTTCAGCTGCTGATGCCCCAATGGCATGACCTCAATCTGTTTCACAAGTTACTGGAAGTATGCGGTGTTCTAGTCCTACAAGTCCAATTAGAGTTTTGAAGCGTCACCTCTGGTATCGACTGGGGACATGGTGCCCCTTGCACTCTTCTTATTGAACCAGTTCCGCATTCCCATATATAAGCGACGTGCACTGGGTGATCAGCTTCTTGCCGTTAAAACCCACAGTAGAATAACGGTGGATTCCAACACATTATCTCAGCAACAACTCTTGCCGACTTGGTCAATGAGGACTCCTTTTGGTTTTACTCTATGCATCCTGCATAGACACGGCTTCTCACGAAGATGTTAACTACAGTGAACGACCTGGTCAAATTCTCCTTCATATATACGCATGAATCCTTGACCAACATTGGTGCCACCAATGTGATCACGACTACCAGAACATGAGTAAAACTCAGTGGGCGGACTTCTTGGATCTCAAATCTAAAAGCCCACCAAAATGTGCTGCCGGTTGTTGAGCACGACCGCGCAAGAACATTCAGAATCTCCGAAACACAAATCAAACACTGATGCATTAAAATCAACTCGAAATTCATGCAATTGTAAGTGTTTGAAAACATTTACGGATTATACCCTGGTTAACATAGGCAGCTTTTACTTGATGCAGAAAGCAAGAGCTACTACTATAGCTGACAGTTTTGCAAAAAACAAGTGCGTGTACCTTGTAACCTTTTGCTTGATATTATTACCACTATAACGCCCTACGCAAATGAGTAAACGTCAGTGCGGACCGTCCTTTGATGCATCAGATTCAAACGCACTACCAAAATGTGCTGCAGGTTGTTGCGCCAGACCGGAAAAGAAACAATTCAGAATCTCCGAAACACAAATCAAACACCCTGATGCATAAAATCAACAATACGAACATTCTAATTCATGCAATTGGACTTGTTTAAATAACATTTAAGGATTATACTCTGGTTAACATAAGGCCTTTTATGTTACTTGATGCAGAAAGCAAGACTACACTATAATCTGACATTTGCAAAAACAAAGTGCAGTGTCTTGTAACCTTTTGATTGTTTATTAACCACTATTTATAATACGCAGCCATTTTAAGCCATTTAAGAATATGTGGTCAAAATAAGCTGCTTATGAATTGCATATTTGCTCTTTGTGCACTTTATAAATGTAGTGGCTTTAGAAAGGATCTTGAAACCTTCAAATAGACACTATAGCACTCTTTATAATATGGCAGCCATTTTAAGAGAAGCCACATATGAAGTATATGTTGTCAAATAGCGGCTTATTAACTGCGGTATTTGTGGCTCATTGAACCTTTCATTGACCGGTGGACCCATAAAACAAAGTCCTATTTTGATGAAATTTTTTTTTTATGGTAATTATTTTTGATAGTGGCACACAATTATGCTATGAACATAAGAATCATAAGAATTTTTTAAAATAGTGGGCCTATAGATGCACCCTAATATGCAATCAAATATATATAAGTATATATATATTATCTATAGATATATATATATATATATATATATATGCCGACGTAGCCCCTGCCCTTCGAACTTTGTACTATAATGATATATATATATATGTGTGTAGAAAAGAGAGAATTGACAGTCACGGATTTTCTTGTCACACTGCAGTTTTTCAATTTATAATATCATCAGGTGCAAGTTTCTCCTTTTATATGTATATATATCTATATATATATATATATATATATATATATATATATATATATATATATATAATATATATATACCCATTACCCTATATCGCACCTTTGGGAGACACTGTCTTTTATTTACGAATGAATCACGTTAGGGAGACATTTACGTCTCCCAACGTTTTCTTTAAATGCCGGTTTATTCCGTCAAAGAATTTGAATATAATTGATGCAAATGAAGGGTAATCCCTAGATACAAAGGAATATGAATATTAATTATTTAAAATAACTATAAGAGCTCATTAAGCTAATGAATTATTCAACGTGTCTCCTAATATACCATTTGTAAGAAATTTATATATATATATATATATATATATATATCTATCTTATATATATATACATATGTGAATATCATCGGAAAGCTATTTCATCATATCTTTAATTTGCTGGCAAAGATAATTCAAACTGGTTAATAAAGCCGAGCTACAAGTCTTTTGAATCAAGTAGTCCGGTTTTCACCCTATCCAAGGATTCCCATTGAATGAACGGCGCCCAGAAACAAAAAACAAAAAAAAAAACCTAAGCAAATTGATTTCTATGGACTAGTGCAGAAACTCGACTGCCTGATTCAAAAACGACTGTACTCGGTCTATACCTACCGATGTGAATGATCCTAGCAGGCAAATGAAAGATAATGAACTTAGCTTTCAGATATATCACATATGCTAATATATGTTACTCGAAATTCAAATGGCGGACACAATCAGGTCAATTTTTTTGACTCACCCTGTATATACTTGACCTCCCTTTTTATACATATTTTAAGAAAAACATAACGAAATAATGCCAAGTAGTAATCGAGTTCTACAAGACTTTTCACTATTTATTAAAAAAACGAGAAAAAAGATTTGGCATTTGAATGACTTTACGGAACGACGTTATTTAACACTTAATTATTAGAAAGCAAAAAAAACAAAATCATAATAACACGGGGTTGACTGTTAATTTAAAACGTACGACTGGTAAAATTAAGAAGTGTTAAACAGTGTGTTTTTCGCAATGATGCATATACTTTCACTTAAAAATTACAATTCCGAACGAGGCATCTAATTCTAACTGTGTGTCTCACGAAATGAAGACCGGGAGAGCCAATAAAATTGTTTAATATGATCGTAAAGTATTTTAAAAAATGTTATTGTATCTGACACGAGATGGCCTGATAAAAAAGATAACCAATCATTTCGAAACCTTTTGATATCTATTTCAAATGTGTACGTATGGTGTTAACCATTTTACTTATGTGGATGGAAACACTTGGAATCGTTTTACTTTTTACTTTACCTCCCCCTTCCCTTCCTCAAGCAAGTGGAACCTGAAGGCACATTGTTTTAACATGATCCTATGAACTTTACATCACACGAAAAGGGATGTTTTCACTAATTAAAGTTTAGGCAAATTTAGACATCCCATAAATCGTTAAAAAAGAATGTCCTCCCATCAAATCTTGTTTAATCTTAATAAATAACAATATCAGGATTAATAATGAATTGTTCACAATGTAAGATCATAACTAAATATCTAAAAACCATGCTAGTTTTGTAAAAATCCCACGGCGAGTTTGTCAAACCCGGCGAGTTTGTCAAGTTTGCAACACGAAGGCGGCAAGTTTTGCAACCCGGAACACAAGGCGATTGTGCACACGAAAACGAGCGAATTTGCAACACGGGGGGTCTTTATTTCATATTTATTTATATTTTTTTAAATTTTAGATATTTGAATTTATTTATATTTATATAAAGTTATCTTTTATCTTTGTTTTTTTAGTTATTTTTTTATTTATTTATTCAGTTATTTTTTTCTTCATTTCATTTCGTTCATTTCGCCTATCACATCTTTCCTAGATAGCTAGAGTAGCCAACTTTGGTATATTGTATAGGGCACAATCCCCTATAACCATGTGATTCATCCCCTAGGTCTTCTCTGGGTCTGACGGGGGTTGGGAAACATCAGAAAAGGTCAACTTTGCGCCCGTTTTTTCTTTTTCTAGATTAGGCTAGAGTAGCCACACATAGGTATATTGTAGAAGGGTACAAAGCCTCGCTAACCATGTAGTTTCATCCCCCATGGCCATCAACCTCGTTCTGACAGCGGGTTTAGATAATGTCAAAAATCTAAGGGGAAGGCGCTAACTGCCTGTACTCTTTCATTTCAATTGTTGTCGTGCCCTTTTGTTATTTCCCAAAGGCTGGTATTAATTATTGGGTCCGTATGGACATTTTGTGTTAGGTCCGTAAAGGTAGATGATGTGCAGGTGCGAATTTTTAGTTAAGTATTATATTAAAGTGAGGACGTCACCGATGACGTCATTAGATGACTTTTTAAATTTTTAGATATGGTGATTTTTGAGTATGTTATAGACTTCCCTGTACAAAATCCATATATATATAATAATATATATATATATATATATATATATATAATATATCTATATATAATATAGATATAATATAATTACACTTGGTCTATGGTTAAAATAATGTAGAAATAAACAGTGCAAGAGAAATGTTAGATGTATTACAAAATAAAAAGCCAGAAAATAAAAAAATCAAAACCAACAAATAAAATTAAAGTAAGGAATCAACAAAAGGAAAAAAAAAAATGAATAAAAGTACAATACTGTAAATGAATAATAATGGATTGACAATTGACATAACAACAACTTTAAAAAAATAGAGTATGGTCAATAACAATATAAAATGACACAAATGTAACATCAATTAATTAGAAATAATAACAATACAGAAAATTAAAAAAGAACATAAAATACCTTCAAAAAAATACATAACTCAAAACAATATTAAATAATAAATTCATAACAAAAATAAGACGAATAGCGGGCCGTGTGAAAGTTCCGTGTGCTGTTTTTTTTACTAGGGATATCATTTATCGTTTTACTTTGAACTTTTTTAAAATCGCCTATTTGTCTTTGTTACCAATAGGGCGCTATTTACATGAGTGATTTAAATTGGTTTTGGTCATGTTTATGTGTATTATTTAACTAATGTATTTATCATCACAGTTATCCTTTTACTTGCACGAATTATTAATAATACATGTTTGATGAATACGAAATCATAGAAATGTTTTATTCGCTTATTTATTTGAGTAAAAGTTAGAAGCAGTATCTGATACCCACTTTCGTATTGGTCACATCCTGACCTGATGCGATGTTTTTGGGTTCGGGACGGGTCGCGTCCCTGAACTTTCAACAGCTATCTCACTTTTACAATATTACCAAAATGAGGCATAAGCTGGCCATATAGGACTCGACTGACCTTTCCGGATGTGACAATTACGGAACGGTCCATTAGCCTACCTAATATTTAAAAACTATCTATATTATTTACCATCTGGATAAAATGAAAAGTGTAAACAATATTTTGCAAAATTTTTGCGTCAGCATGTATACTCAGATCACCCCAATCAACGGCATAGTATCATTGAAATCAAATTGAGATTTCAATCAAATAAAGTATGCCATCTGATGCTTTGTTGTAGTTTGACGATTAAAATACTAATTGTTTTTCAGTGATAAACAATCATTGCAATTTTAAGAATTAGGTTATTTTTGCGTATAAGGAGCTCTCGGACCGAATTGTTGAATTCGCTAGTAATGTTACCATTTTTTCCCTCATGTTATGATAGAAATAATATTATTCAGCCCATAAATTATGAACTGAAAAGAGTGATCTAGCCCAATGCAAATGTTCTCAACAATTTTTGTGGTAAATGCTATCGATTAGTTTGTCATAGTAATTTACATTTTGTTAGAAAGGGTGACAAATTTGTTACAATTATGCAAAACAACACATATTGAGACTTTTTTTTTCGGAAGTTAAACGTATGTGTAGCTTTCCATTTTGTACAACTTGCGTTAAACGGGGTTACAATTTTTATTATTTTTACGATTATTATTATTAGATCATCTCATAGGAGATCGGGATGTTTCTCGTCATCTTTCATCACCCGCTTATAAACTTGACATCATTTGAATTACGCTAACACTACCATGATGCCATCAATCCAGCATTAAGGCAATTTACTACAAAACACTCGACTATGTACAAGTGGCTAACGCATACCAGGTAAGTTTACAAAGTGAGCAAATCGAATGGATTATAGGTTTGGAATCAACTGTCATCAATAAACATATAACCTGAATTTTGATGGAAGTAACTCACAGAAACACTGTACAAAGGTGTTAAGAAAAAAAAACAAAACACTCCTCTTTTTGAGTAATCAATTTGATTCTTTTGTTTCTAGTTGGTTGCATGAATTTAATTGTTTCTCTATTGATACACTGCCTGCAGGAAAAATTCATATCCATACATTTTCCTTGGTTCATAACGTATTTAGAATATGATTACTATGCTTTTAAACGTCTAATGTTATTTTAAGAATATTAATACCAATTGTTTGAAGCATTGATTTTTCACTACTGTTTTCTTCTCGAGTAAAATTTATCCTAATGGGCGATTGGCTATTAAGTCACTCCGAAAAAACAAGCCACGTTATCATTCTTTGAGAGCTAAAAGCCGCTCGATAAGCGTTCAGAGTGGGCGCCTACGAAGAAGAGTGGCATTTGAGCCACTCGGTAGCAGAGAGTGAGCTCCGTTAACCCTCGAGTTAAGGTGTCCGGATGATCATCAAATGTGCAACTTTGAACTTGCAACCCAGAGTGTTGAAAGGATAATTAGACAATATTAATAATGCCCCAGAAATCAGTTACTTCGCCGATATGCGAAAATTGCCATATTTGCAAGCATCTTCTCTCGTGACCCATGGGTACAAGACTCTCTTACATAAGGTGAAATCTACTTTCTACATGCTCGTATTTTAGCGGTAGAATACTGGCAGCTGGGATTCCGGCATAATAGCAGATATAGTCCGGCGGGAGCCACAGTCAGGGGGCGCCATAGACGATAAAGGAATAAAGCGTGAAAACTAATCGTTACGTGAGAGTCAATGAATCGATTGCCCTCTTGTTCACCATTGTTCCCGGACTATGAGTACGCCGCGACACAATAATTACTTCTACACCGTTTCTTCCGTTTATTTTTTAACAGTGTACTTAGGCCCGAGAGGCAATGGTAATGCACGTAAAGCAGTTTTTTTTTTTTCCCAAAATTACCGTTTCGAAATCACCTCGAATCGAGCAGGTCGTTGCCCCCCCATCCCGCTAGGGGTGGTTATTCTTTATGTTTTGCAATGGGCTTATTTCCATTGAATCACAAATTGGTCCACTACATTCAAGGATGTCTTTAATAAACCACCAATGTGTGCCTTAACAAGCAAAAAACAGCATAGTATGTTTTTTCTTACCTTTTGCAGAGTCGTACCAAGGAGTTTGGTACATTGACTTTAATACCGGATGATGAACCGATGGACCAACTTTAGCCCTTTAAGGATCTGCTTTCTGGATATGATCCACTACCGGTTAGGCCCGACGTTTAAAGTTGACTACATTGGATGCGCTTAATGGTTAGGTTAAAAGGATTATAGTAGGGCCTCAGTGGCGTACGATCACGAGATGGGGCGGGGCGGCAGGTACTCGAAATATCGGGACGATATTGAATAGCATTTGCATTGGTCGTATCGAATTTGAGTGATTGCGACCAAAAATTGTTCTATGGAATATAATTGATTAATTTTAGAACACTCTGAGCTGGGCAAACCGAACGGACTTGGCAATTTACCCCACCCACGCCATGTAATCATTATGTAGACACTTGATTTTGGTACCAATAGATAGTATGGTCCTACTCTTTTATTGATACCAAAATGAGTACCAACATGCAAGCATTACGTCACAATGACGTCATAATTAAGTTCGCATGTCAGCAAAAAAAAAACTGCCAATTTCCATAGCATACACACACAGTGAAAAAATCAATTTTTTGCCAAAAAGGTTAGGAAAATCAGTATGCTCATGCGGTTTTTTTACTCTACGTGATGGGAAATGACTAGTTGTTATAATGAAGCATTTTAGAGCTATAAATAAGGTGTTTGATCGCTAAAATTCGAAATTCAATTTTCCACCCTATATTCAGTATTTTCGTACTTTCCTCAACAACATATGACGTCATGGTGGACGTCATAAGGGGATGTTGATAACTTATTTTGGTACCAATGGAAAGAAAGATGAACTATAAGCTATTCCTCGGCCATAAAAATTATAGGAACTAGGATGTTCAGTTAACGAAAATCACAGGGGTGGTAAACCACCCCCCATTCGGGAGTTTTGTTACAAAACGGCTCAGGTAGCCATGTAGACGAGAGTAAAAGCAAGGGGGTGAAGCCCATTCAAACAGTCGTCCGTGCTGGGCGCTGACATTTTGAATATTGCACGGAGATAATATTAGTTTGGGATGTGGATACACCCATATGTCATTCGATACAACAATCCGGCAAAATATCAGTTGTTGGATGTTGGGTGCTATTGGGTGGTTAAATTTTGTCCTACCCATGCCACAAAAGAATGAAATGAACGTCAGTCATGTCTAATAGAGTAGGGTGCAAACCCCTTGACTGTTTCCAATCCGCTCCCAGCCTCAAATAGCGGGCATGTTAGGAGCATTCCGTATCACTGACCCGCCACTCAACCATACTTGTGGTACAGCAACACACAAAATTGTTTTTTCCTTCTTGCCACTTTCCTCTAAACTCTCTCCAGACTCTTACTCATTAATATAACTCCGAGATAATTATGTTTTTTTCTGTATAATTAAAATAGCAACTATAATTAAGATATATTGCCTAATTCCACAGTTTGAGATTATTCGAATTCCGTTTTGAAACGAACGTGTATAGCAAAAATTCCCTACCTCCTATCCGTAATGTTTTTTTTTTTCAATACAAGTTTTGACTTTATATCCCTAAAACTCCTCTTAAACTGGCTTTGTTCCACTTTTTAAAAATCACGGAGCGGCGCCTGCCTTGTTTTAGAGAGGAGCAATTTCTCTAGATCTACAATAAAACAGGCTTGGTAAGTCATTTCCGAAAAGGACTTACGGATACGAATGCATATCGATTTCCAAATTGATGGCGCCATCCTCTAGAAATCTTTGAGGCGCCTTTAACATCTGATTTTCTCTTTAACCCTTCCCAATGAGGATCAATTGCTAGCTCTAACATTAAATTGTACGAATCAAAAACTGTGTTGCATTACTACCACTCCTTTCTGACGGCCATAACGTCGCAACTTGTGACCTCTTTCCAATAACTTATAAAAATTCCTAAAGCAGGAATGTCAAATAGTATACCAAGTATTTGAAGCGATCCTTCAATGCCAGTCGATTTTAATCTCAACTGCAGTAGCAATAAAACCTTATGGAGGCATTTGGTACTTGCCGTCTTCAAACACCCGGGGGCCACTGTATTCAAAGGTGGGTTATGATGCGTGGACAATAAACGCGTAAAAAGGGTGCCTTTTTTCCAACAGACGATGACGCGCGTACATCGTTTGGGTGTCAAAACAGCAAAATTGGAAAAAAGGGTATTTTTTTTCTTAACACCTGGAATTGGTCATGTTATATCTCATTAAGCCGGGATCAAATTATCCAAAATAGTGTAATCATGAACTGGGAAGTAAAGCAAGCAAAAATAAAGGGTATTTTACGATTCAATGCACTGCGTACTTGTTGAGGGTATCATAACAGATAAAAAATACTTTGTTTAGGGTATGTTAGCTTGTTTTTAGTCGGTGAAGTACTGTTGTAGGGTGCCATTTTGAAAGTCCATGTTCACCTCACACTCCACCTTGATACAATGGCAAACCCGCGGCTTCTCAGAACGTGGCTTACTCAATAACAAGTCTCAGCTCCCCCATGTGATGACACAGTTATATCCAAGGCCCCCTTACCGTATATTAAATGTTCGGACAAAATAAAAGAAAAAAAAAAAAAAAGCGAAAAAAAAGAAAAAAAAACACACGAAATGGAATGTAATTTTCAACGCTTTGATCAGACATTCGAAACAAAGTTGCACACTTAAAAAACAATCCGTCCCTCATTGATCAATGTTGAAACATGTCGTTGTTCATGCGCTTTAAGACCGCCCACCTTTTGATTATGTTGGGCGGGGGTGAGGTTGACAGTGGTGAGTTTAAAGCTGTAAATTACAGGAGTTAACCCTTTAATTATCTAAAGTTTCATCTTGATGCCCTTGACCCCAAACCCATCTGTAAAGTTTATATGTGAGAGCTAAAACACGTGATTTTGAAAAACTCATCCACTACTGTATAAATTTAATTTTGGTCGACCATAAGCACATTTTCGTTCGTACATCCAAACCCAAACTTATTTAGCCTAGATTTCACTGGGGAAATAAAAAATATGTGAGCTTTTCCTTCAGACAACCAAAAATATCACCCCGTTCCGTAACCACTTTCGGAAAAAATCGGGGGTTCTGGAAATGAGGCTATTGACGATCAAGTAAGTACTTTTCAGTGAGCTCTCCTGTGAAATCAAGCGTCTATATTGGACAAATAAACCGCATGTCGTGCCAATTATTTTTGCCTTCAGGATTTGTCTAGCGGCGGTTCTAAAAATCGTATAAATCTCGTTTTTGCATCATAACTTTTAAAAACACAATCGCTCAGCATTTGCGCTCTTTATGTAGTAAAAGCTGTACAATGTTCCCTCCCCAAATCAATTTGGTTTCATAGCCGCCCATCATGATTTTCTTATGACAATGCGTCATTTTTTTCTTACTTTTTAACCAAGAGACAATGTTTTCCTTTTTAAAGCTTTTAATTTTTTTAAATATTATTTTTAATTTGACACTTCAATCAACCGCTAGGCACAGTTGGCATCAATGATGTGTTGTTTTTGATTATTACGTAATAAACACAAGACTAATTTCGTCCCGTTTGGGTCAAATTTGAAAAAAACAAAACAGTTAATATTCCATCAGTCTATAACCTTAATACTCGTCTTACAAAGCTTTTTTGCAAGCACGGAGTTTACCCAGAGGGGTGTGGTCCATCCCCTCGGGAATTGAAAGCACCCGATGCTGATTAATTTGCCACGAGTGGAAAGCTATAGTCCTCCTCTTTCCTTTGATAAAAAATAAGTTATCGGACATCCTAGTATGGAGTCGTAAATAGGTCATAAAGTCCCACGAATCGTAAATGTGCAATTTTCCACGAAAATAGGCGAAATCCAAGTTTGCGCTAAAAAGTTACGAATATTCTGTTTTCTTTGCGGTTTTCATCTCTAAGCTGAGAGAGCTGGCCATGCGATTGGGTCCTGCCTATGCGCAAATGTACCCAACAATCCTCGGGGTTCGAATCCCGGTTGGGGTCACTTGCTGGGATTTATTCGGGTACTCACTTCTGGATTTGATCTGTATACAGCTATTGATTTAATACAGAAACCGTTCTCCTCCATGGTTCACTTGGAATTTGGGCAACTTAATCATGAAAAGCATCCCGGTCCTTCGGAGGGTACGTTAACCGTCGGATCCCGGTACAGAGATTCCCCTGTACATGTACATCGCAATCGCAGTCAGTGTCGAGTAAGATAGGGTGTAAAGCCCCTGCCTTTTGGCCCTATCCGCCCCATCCTCAAAAGAGCGGGACATGTTAGGAGCGCCTTATACGGGATGTACGCGGCCCTGGTCACTTACCATTTGACTCAATCCGACTCCACTACAAGCCCTTGCAATGACTTTGTGGATCGCTAAGAATAAGCTTTAATTTTTCATACAGACTTTTAGAGCCATACTTTGCATTTAAAACAAAATCAATATTAAAATGTGCCATAATTAGTCTTTGGTAACAACCCCCCCCCCCTTACCCGTCGGACTTTGACGGCATACCCTACTCTGGTTGAAGGCGGCTACCTTCACATTTTTTCGCTAAAATGACAGGAAACGATGCGTAGAAGATGAACCCGGTGTTTAAAGGACACGTGTCCATGGTGACTGAGTGTCCTACCACCATCTGTCCTATTGTCTTCCTCCATTGGTGCCGTCTCTCTTAAAACGAAAGAGTTGAAAAAACACTCTCACAGTGAATCTCATACAAAAAACCAGCTGAGTGACGCATCGTTTTAGAGTGAGATCACTCTAAATAAAGAGTGAAACAAAATCACTCTAAGCAGCAAGAGTGAGAAGTTATAACTCATTTTTAGAGTGAACTGTCACTCTTTTTAGAGTTGTGGGGGAAAGCTTGACACAGCAATTCACTCTTTTACGAGTTGGGGATTCTTTGTGAAAATTTTTGTTTGTTTGGGTGAGCTATTGTTATGTGTAAGGTCATATTTCATAGCATCGTGGAATGAATGAATATTGTGTCGCATCATTGGCATGATTCCGTGTGACATGCCGATTGTGGTCCTGCTGACGTGTGATGAATCAGGCTAGCCCAAGGTTCTCTGGCTTTTTCGCACAGAGCCCCTATAGTAGTTACGGACGACGTGCACGCTACGTGAACGAGCTGCACTCATGGCATGCCGTGCCCCTGACATGCATGATTGTGCGTTCGTACATGCGCGGCCTGGGCCTAGCCTGGCGCAGACACCGTATTTACGAGTGATATTACAGTAAATAACATTTAATGCTTCTCCACACTTTGTCGTAAAATGCTATAATTGTGACCAGACCCCATACCATATACTCACCCGTTAAGATCTTTAAGATTTCTTCACTAATGTCAACTTGGGGTCAAATTTGCTGACGGTCTCGCCTACTCGTCCGCCATTGTTATGTTCAAAATAATCACGCGATTTGTGTTGGTTCCTGATTGGCTATTAGGTCACTCCGAAAAAGAGCCCTTTCTCACTCTTTGAAGCTAATAGCCGCTCGATAAGAGTTCATAGTGGGCTTCACTCCGAAGCATGAGTGGCTTTTGATCCAATCGGTAGCAGAGTGGCTCGGTTAACCCTCGATTAAGGTGTCAGCTGCATCACAATGTGCAACTTTTGCACTTGACATAACCCAGATTTTTGAAGGTAATCTTAGACAAAATAATGCCCGAATCAGTTACTTTCGCGATAGGCGTAACCATTCCTTATGGCAAGCATCTTTCTCTCTTTTTTGATCCATGAGGTCACGACTCTCGTTTACATACGGAATCTACTTTCACTGCTCGTATTTTAACGGTAGAATACTAGCAGCTGGGATTCCGGCATAATCGCAGATAAGTCCGGCGGAGGCCATAGTCCGGGGCTCCATCGACGATAAAGGAATAAAGGCGTGAAACTAATGTTCGTGAAGAGTCAACTGAATCGATTGCCCTCTTTGTTCACCATTGTTCCCGGACTATGAGAACGGCGGTTACATAATTACTTCTACACGGTATTCCATTCCGTTATTTTTTAACAGTGTTCTGGGACTCTAGATCTGCCCTGGTAATGCATGTAACCGTTCTCCAAATTACCGTTTCGAAATCACCTCGAACTCAGAGCGGTCGTGCCCCCCCTCCCCCGCTAGGGGTGGTTATTATTTATTGTTTGCCAATGGGCTTATTTCCAGTGAATCACCAATTGTCACGACTTCAATGGATGTTCTTTACTACCCCCACATTGTTCCTTAACAATCAAAGACAGCAGAGTATAGTAGTTTTCTTACCTTTTGCAGAGTCTTACCAAGAGTTTGTTACATTTGACTTTAAAGTCCCGGATGATGAACGCGGACCAACTTTGAAGCTATAAGGTCTGCTGTCTGGATTTGATCCCTACCGATTAAGGACGCCGAACGTTTAAATTTGACTACATTGGATGCGCTTATTAGGTTAACAGATTATAGCAGGGACCCATCAGTGGCGTACCGATCACGAGATGGGTGCGTGGGGGCGGCAGGTACTCGAAATTCGGGACACATATTGGATAGCATTTGCATCATCTGGATATTTGAGTGATTGCGACCAACGTTGTCCTATGTATATAAATTGAGTTAATTTTAGCACACTCTGGAGCTGGGCAACCGAACGACTTTGGAATTTCCCCACCGCCACTCCCCTGTAATTCATCTCTAAGACCTTGATTTTGGTAACCAATAGATAGCTAATGGTCCATCCTCTTTTTATGATAACCAAAATGAGTACCAACCTGCCACGCATACGTCACAATGACGTCATAAAGTTCGCATGTCCAGCAAACTGCAATTTCCATAAGATACACCCCAGTGAACGAATCATTTTTGGCCAAAGGTTAGGAAAATCAGATTCTCATGCGGTTTTTTACTCTCCTTGATTGAAATACTAGTTTTATATATGATAGCATTTTATGAGTTATAAGATGGTGTTTGAGTCGCTACAATTGCGAAATCTTCAATTTTCCACCCTAATTCAGTATTTTCTACTTTCCTCGACCATATGAGTCATGGTGGACGTCATAATGGGGGATGTTTGATACTTATTTTTGTACCAATGGAAAGACGAAACCATAGCTATCCTCGGCAGAAAAATTATAGCCTCGGGTGTTCAGTAACGAAATCTCAGTGGGTGTAAACACCCCCCATCGGGAGTTTTGTTACAAAAACGGCTCAGGTAGGCCATGTAGACGAGAGTTACAATCAAGGGGGTGAAACCCATGCAAACAGTCCGTACGTGCTGGGCGCTGACATTTTTAATCTTGCACGGACTAATTATTAGTTTGGGTCTTGTTTACACACATACTGTCAATTCGATACAAACACTCCGGCAAAATATCAGTTGTTGGATGTTGGGTGCTATTGGGTGGTTAAATTTGTCCTACCCATGCCACACGACGAATGAAATACAATCATTCTGTCTTAATTTAATAAAACTGCCTCAATGAATCATCTTTACATCTTAATCGCGCTTGCAGTAATGAGAAAAAAGAGTATCTGAGCAGAAAAAAACAAATGATCGTGCCTAGTATTACACCTGGCCACCTCTACCATACATCAATTTGTATCACTACCGATTGTGTATATGCAAAAATGGCGCGGGTTGCACCCACAGTATGGGAAGAAAGGGGAGGCCGCCATTGCTTTTCTATTGTTGGTACTCTATTTTTCTTTGTGGTCGGCAATACATGCGAGACGATGAATTTCTAACGATGACGTAACGTTTGCCTCTCTATCTATATAGAACCCTCTTTGTTAAAGGACCGATTCCAAGGGTCCAGGGAGGACTCAGTGATCTCTGATTTTTTAGATTTTATTTTTGTATTGAGCCATTTATTTGTTTTGGTATATACATTGGATTGCATTGTTTGGTGAGTAGGGCGACTGTTGTAAAGTGCAATTCCAAATAAATAAGTTTATTTTATGTCAATTGAACCTACTGTTCCCTGAATCCGAATACAGAACCGATACTGTGGGGCAGTCTATCGCAGTGGTGCACTTGGTAACGCAGGTGTCCTAAGCCAGCTCAGCCGAGACGGAACTCGCGTAGAGCAGAAGGGCAAATGTTAATTTTATTCGGGAACATTAATCTGGATTCATTTTGTATAACTGGATATGATTGAAACCTGAACACTATCTCCAATGGTTCATTTGACCTGGGCAAGGAACCATGAACACTTGCAATTTGACATTCAGTGTGTTTCCTTAGTGTGTTTCGTAGTGTGTTTAAATCAGGCTGAGTAAATTGTTAAATTAGATTAGCAAAAGGTTATATTGATAGAGTGTGTATGATTGATGCTCCTTTGAACCTTTTCATTTTAAGGTCTCAGGAAATGAGGTGATAACCTACTCCAAATCTTTTTATGACGTTCCCTTGCATCAACAGGCCAGAAAAAAATACGCTACCAGTGACCTCATTGTGCAACTATTGTTAATCAGTCAATCTGTGTCATGAAAAGATTCAAACCAGTCACCTGGAATATCCTATTACTCTGATAAATCCATGGTACCACAAAGTTATGTCATCACCACCCAAATATTTGAATGCTTTCTGGTCCCTCCGTGTAGACTTGACACAACCACATCCAATTCCGATGTCATTTTCCTGGGACCTTTAAAGGTCCGTGGCCCGAATGCTAGTCTCATTCCTAGAACCCCCAATTGGTCAAAATTTTGGCGTTGAAGAAAACTCCACTTTCCACACTCACCCTGTGAAAATCTTGATAGCTAAAAGGTGTTTGTTTGTTATAAGCGAAAAAGTACCCCATCTCGGTAGACCACATCATTTTCCCAGCATCCTGTGGGCTTACTTTTTTAAGACTTAAAGCAATAACGGCAATTTTGGGTCGTGAATGATATTTTAATAGTTTAAAAAAAAAGTGCCACCTCACGAAAACTGTATCTTGTCCGAACCATGGACCAGCATGTACCGATAAACACGCACATGGCGCTACTTCCAGCTGTTTTTCACATTGCAGCCCGTTAATTACCACCGGGAATCTCCGATTTAATTTTTTCCAATTTCAAAATTTCTTCCCTTGCAACACATAGAATCTTCGAGCCTTACCACCCCAGCGAGCCCCAGTGGCCACTACCCAACCGCCAAAGCAACTGTCCCAAAATCGTAAAAATGTTGGTAAATTGGGTGCGGACTTTTTCTAACATTGCCTTTATTCATGTTTACGCTCTCATTTATCAAACAGATTCAAATTCGGCATGAACTTTACAGATGGGGATATTATCGTGGTCAAATTCTTCAATAAAGATATAGATCCTTTATGTAAATTGGATTGTCCCTCTTTAATTTCCACAAATACCCACTTTCAAATGATTTCAAAATAGTTTGTATTCAGGAGCCACTCAACAAAAACAAGGTAATTAGAGCACTTTTCTTTGTCCATGAACCTTTGAAACGTTCCTAGCAGACAGCCTTGCGGTCTGAAGAAAACAAGACGCCTCCTTCTGTATCTCTTACAAAAAAAAGGTCGTGGTGGACAGGGCGTTCAGACAGTGGCCCTAGCCTATGACACTTTTTTCATCTCTGTGTAAGGGTGTCATTAGTGTGATGTCAGCCCTAAATGTGATATTAAACTGGTTAAAACAGCACGAGTCTTCGGCCTTTTCAAAGGGCGCAGAACACTAATCACTCCACGTTGGTGGGGAATGGTATGTAGTTTCTCCGGTACAATAAAAAACATTGTGAGATATTTTGCAGTCCTTGGGGACCCGGTCCAGTAAGGGTGGTATATTATAATAAGTGAAAGAGTAATAGCTTGATACATCGCTGAGATTATCACAAAATTTTTGACAATTTCGTTCTGTGTAGAAATAGTCCCTCGACTTCCGCCCTGTTCGAAAGCGGCATGAGGCGTGCACGTCGGTTCAATAGTGTGGATCTGTTCATATGCCTTTTCTAACTCTGTACTAAATTTGTCTCAAAAATTGGTAATTCTTTGAAAGTTTTCAGTTTGTTCTATAGGGACATGGTAATCAAACATTCAAATATTGTCACGCGGGTGCCAATCAGAGGGCGCAATGTGGCATATTTACGTGTATTCAATGGAGCGTTTATTTAGTGAATGTGCCCCTTTGAAGCGCATTCGGGACTGTAAATTTCACTATTATATGGCGATTTCGAGTCTAAAAGACCTGCCGATTTCTTTAATTTGTGAGAAAATTTACATAGACATCTTATTTGACCAAATCGCATTAACTACTCATTGTTTAACGATTTACCAAAAGAAATCGCTCGAAAAAGGTGCTCATAGAAAAATGGGGTCGATTTATGCCATGTTTTCGCTTTGTCTATGGGCCTCAATTTGGCTCAAATCCTGGCTGAGATACGGTTGTTGACACCTCGCGAAAGCAAACTGGTAGGAAATTCATTAAATGCGTGGTGTATGTTATGACTAAAAAGACTATTGAATCGCGAATTATCTAGTCCATTTCGCATTGTTTCTCGTTTTAAGGGCAAGTCAAAACCGCGTTTCCCTTCATTTATTTTGACCAAAAAGCGTGCTTCGAGTTTTAACATTGTAATTCATATTCCATACTAAATCCTAGGGGAATGTTATAGATAAATAACATGTAGGTTTTATTGACTTTATAAAAATGTTAAGAAAAAAAAAAAAAAAAAAAAAAGAAAAGCGATAACCAAGAAGTACACTCAAAGATTCTAATTACTATTTTCCACCTACCCTTTATTATTTGCACGCCATCAATGTCCATACATGCGCTATAGTGAGCAGCCGTTCGGGGGGGGGGGGTTGTCCTGAAATAAGCCATTTCATTACTTATGTGATGTGTCCAATGTATCTTTTTTTTTACATATACTTGAAGACAATTCAAAGGTGTTGAATCTCACAAATCATTCTTGGTTCCACAAAAACGTGTTTTAGCAGTTGTTTTTTCTTTGAGTAAACGCGGTAAAAGAGTGCCAAAATGGCACGAAAATGGGTTGTTAGAATCTATATCAATTAACTTGGAGCGCCATAACTCCGTTTAAACCTCGTCTCTACCAACCTTTTTTTGTAACACGTTTACCAAGGGGGGGGGGGGTGGTTACCACCCCCCCCCGCGAGAATTTGTTTTTTATAAAGCCCCGATGCTTATGATTGGATACCAATGGATAGCTATGTCCTCCTCTTTTCATATGATACCAAATAAGTACCAACATTAGTTGGCGTCATGACGTCCATCCAGTTCGCGAGTCGGCAAAATTTGGCATTTTTTATAGAAATAGGCGACAAATCCAATTTTGCGCTAAAAAACGTAGGAATATTGGATTTTTCATGCGGTTTTCAGCTCTAAATGATGGCATTGGCTTTTTACATTAACAAAGAGTTTTAGAGCCATACTGTGCATAATATTTTAAAAATCCCCATAAAATATCCTTTGGGTGGCAACCACACCCCCCTACCCTTCGACCTTGACGGCATACCCTAACCCCGTGCGGTGCTACCTTCCACATTTTTTTCGCTAAAATGAGCGGAACGTGAGAACGATTCCACCACCAAAAAGAGAAGCTTTTTACGATTTTTTTATGTTTTGGCGCTACCGGAGGCGAAGTTCCGGTAGGGGGGTGTACCTTGGTAACGATGGTTAATGTGTCGTGGGGAGCAAAAAATGACACTTTTTCTTAAAAGTTCAATATTTTAAAAAAAAATTAAAATCCAAACATGTTTTCAGTGTGTTCAAAGGCCGCACAACACTAAATCACTCCACGTGTTGGGGGAAAGTAGGTGTTTCCAGTTAAATAAGAAAACATGTGTGAGCTTTTTCCAGCAGTCCTTTGGGGCCGTTTCCAGTGAGGGTGTATACTATTAAAAGTGAAAGCTTATAGCTTGGTCATCGCTGAAAGATATCCACACATTTTGAATTTCGATTCTTTGTAGAAAGTATGCCCTCGACTTCCGCCGCTGGGCGAATCGGCTATGAGGCGTGCACGTTGGCTCAAACATAGTGGTGGCGCGTTCATATGCCCTTTCTAACTAGACTTGTGTATCAAAATTGCTATTCCTTGAAAGTTTCAGTTGTGTTCTATACGGAAAAGGTATCAAAACATTCAAATATTGTCACGCGGGGTGCAAATCAGAGGGCGGATGTGGTATATTTACGTTATTTCAATGGAGCGTTTATTTAGTGTGTGGCGCCTTTGAATCCTGATATTCGCTCGTTCATACAGACTAATACAAACCCATCTTCTCGTGGGGAAACTTTTAAGCGCGTTCTTATGTCCCGGAACCATTATGAATAACCTCGGTTCGATGTCCCTTTATATGGCACCTTTCCTGATCTGACCTGTGTCATAATGGAGCATTAGCTATAGAAAAAAAAACAACAGGAAATATCTGTCTTAAAAGATCCCAATTCCACGGAGATTCCGTTCTTTGAGTTACACGTACCCTATTTCTATTGTAGGACTGTTTGATATAAGATAATAATAGATTGACTGGTACGTAATAAATAAAAAGTTATGGCTTTTTTCTGAAATTTCGAAGAATAATCTGCTTTGTAAGGAGGGGCCCATTTTATTTCTTTTTAATTATTTTGACCAATAACTGATGCGTCCTGCAGATATTTTTTTCTCCTATACGAATTATATATAATACAATTCTTACCCTATATTTTTATTTCAATTATAAATGTCATTACATGGGAAGCGCCGTAGGACAATTTGCTGGGATATAAGTGTGGGTACTAACTCTCGATTTTGTTTCTATAACAGGTTGTTTGATTAAAACTGGAATTTCGCTCTCATTTGGACTTGGGGGAAAACGAACCATGAAAACACCTCATCCTTCGGAGGGGACTTTAAGCCGTCTGTCCCATGTTCATGGAAATCATGCCTGTCCTGTTATCACTAGCCAGTGTTCATAAGAGTATGGTGAAAATCCCTCCCTGCTGTCCCAAGTCGTCCTGTATCCCTGGGCATCATTGAAAGCAGTGTCGGAACCTGAACATTTTACCAAGCTAAACAGAACACAAATACTAAACAACCTAATAAATTACCAAAAAAAAACTTTTATGTAATTAACTACTGGATAATCCAGAATCCCAACAAAATGCATCTTCGGAAGATTGTTTCCAGCGGGACTAATAATGTACTGTGTTCATTCGTTACTCTCTATTATGGCCGAAAATAATAAACAGTAAATCAGGGACACACTCATCCAATTCATTGCTCTCATTTGTATTATCTAAATCTATTTTAAATATAATTTCAATTAGTCCTCCGGTTATAGGCCATTTACTTAAGGCATGTGAGTTGTGTTCAAATGTGCAACTAGAGATTTCACATATCAGGGTTGTCCCGAAAAAATCGAAAGTAACTCGATTTTTGCCCTGTATAAAACTTTCCATCAAAATATTTTATGCAAATGAGTTATTGCCTTTGATTCCGTCATGCACTGTATGATGTTATTGTGCAGTAGCGCAGGACGAATCAATGGCAACTCTTGTATTTGCTCGAAGTCACATGCTGCATGCTGTATATCTACTGGTCACGGATATTTAGGAAAGAAATTGTGATCACATTTTATTAATTTTCAATCAAATGTGCACTTTTGCACTGACATATCCCAGAGTATTGAAAGGTAAAATTAGACAATATTAAATGCCCAGAAATCAGTTACTTTCGCCGATATGCGTAACCATGGTCCTTATGCAAGCATCTTTCTCTCTTGGATCCATGGCGTAAATTTCGTTTTGAAGCAAATACAAAATTCAGGCCTAGTTTATATTGAAATATAAGCAAATCAAAATCACTTTTTTTTCTCTCTTTTCAAACATTTCCATAGCCATATAGGTAAAATCTATTGAGTGTCTAATCTATATGAATTTCCTATTATGACACAATTTTGGTGCCTCAAAATCTCTCGTTGCACCTTTAGAATAGAATGAACTTTTGGGTTTAATATTGTAATTCCAACTGCCCGAGCAATTACTTTCATCATTGTGATTGCAATTATCCGTAAGCATTAGTTAGAGTATAACCTACGGTGTGATATTTCCAAAGTATTTACAATCGATATGTTTTTTTATTGTTAAAGATGTCTGATGCCAAGCACAGCCCCAGTAATATTCTATTGTCAGGTATATGAATTACTTCAATACAATCTGATTATTATAAATTATTGTAGGGTAGTAAAGATCCCAAATATAGGGCATTCGTAATTTTGTTTATCTATTATAATTCTCTTAACAAAAGAATAAAACAGCATTTTCGCAAACGTAATAGTTTGTTTTTTTTTCAATTAAAAAAATAAATAATGTTCATAATATCCGAACCGCATTTCAAACAGTAAATGTTATACAATGCTTTTGGTCCATAACCTTTGTCATTATATCCCATATACAGAGTGAGTCAAAAGGCATTTACACTCGATTTCAGAAAAAAAATATAAAATATATTTATTGTTTTACCAATCGTTTTTTTATACATGAAATCAATAGTTCATTACATTTATCCACTGTCATTGGTACAAAAAATCGAAGTTTACCTTTACGCATATTGTAGATATGGTAATTAAGCGTGTACATGGCCTCCAAAAACCATATTTACCACGGTAATGTACATCTTCACATTCACAGCAACACAGCCATTGAGTTCTGTCTTCTAAATGCTTAATAACCTTTTTTTTTTCTAAAGTGACAATTAACCTAATCCGCGCCACTGTTGTTTGATACTAGTTCTTTAAAACAAAGTCAATTCGTAACATTGGCAGGGACGCCTCCCCACATGTGTCTGACCGTCTGACTAGGCAATACGGCCTAACGGTCCCAGGAAATGAGATAGATAAACCTAGTCCAAATCTTTACGGGCATTCCATTCCAAAACCAGGGCCACAAAAAAAATACAACTGCCAGTGCCATCATTGTGAAACCTTTATTTAATTTTCAGTCAGTGCCATGATAGATTTCACACCAGTCACCTGAATTTTCTATTACTCTCTGAAAAGTCTAGTCACTAATTATGTCAATCACATCAACCAAATATTGAATGCTTTCTCGTCCTTCCCTTGTAGACTTGACACAAACCATCAATATTCCTATCTATTTGCATTTCTGGGATCTTTAGCGACCGGTACAGCAGAAAGAGGGAAATGGGAAAAGCAGAAAGGGATTAAAGACAAGAGAGGAAAAGGAGAGGACATGATTGAGATGCAAAGGGAGAGACAAAATAGACGTGAATGTGTGTTATGTTCAAAATATTGATTCCAACAAAGTTGCCCCCTCCATCAATACTGAAGGGTGTTGAAACAGGGGGTAAACCGGCTGTAGTGCAATAGGATTGCCCTACAATTTGCGTTCAGAAGCTAGGGGGTTCGATTCCATAATTTGTATTGATTTAAGGAATAATGAGAATAATTGACATTATTCCTTGTTTTTGGAAGTTGACACCAAAGTGATCAAACATAATGTTATTGATTATATTCGGTCACACTTTACTCAGTGGATTGGTCATCGACCACCGCGGTCATAACACTTTAAACTAGTTTACTCAAATGTTACTGTCGGTGTTTAAAAAGTCTAGTCAATGTTAAGTAAAATGTACGCAATTTAGGTGTGAATATACTCCGTCAACTTTGGTTAAGTTTTTATTCAACCGAAGGGGTGGTTCTTGTTTGTCAACGTGTTTACTTGGAATTATGATTCTACATTCGAACCTTTTTAATCATTTCGCCGGAAACATGTAAAGGTGACAGAAAAAATTATAACTGAAAGCAATTAGATATGGATTTTGAATCACCGTTTGGATTGCAGCAATTCAAGCTTGCCGTTGTCAGCAAAATCAATCACTTGGTATTACACAGCTATGAAACAAGGATTATTTCTAATAATAATTGTACATAAGGCGATTTGAATTTTATTTGTCAAATTATAGTTTATTTTTACCACGCAGCGTCGAATTCGAGCTGCCGCGGGTGTACATGTGTTAAACACACCGAAATCTTATTTTGTCTACAAATAGGAGAAGACAATGCAAGTCAATTACCTAACTTTTCACATCGTTCTATTTCACATAGAAACCACAACTACTCCCCAGACCTATTGCCCAAAGAGGAACTGGTCTTCCATCAAAGACTTGATACAATCTCAGAGTGTCAACGATGAAATTTTGATACGAAGGGAAGCTTCCTAGCCGACTTTCGACAAATCAAATCGGAAGTGTCACTTTTACAACTACGTTTAACAAACCTTGTTTCCCTGACGGACATAGAGTAAGCTTCAAATCTTCTGATTCGCAAGATAGTGGAAGATTGAAGTTTTGTAGCATGCAGAGGGAAATGTTTACCCTTATGATGGAGTAAGTTTTGGTGTTTAATTGATCCACCTTACCAATTAACATTCAAAGTTCACATTATAGGTTAAATGTGATACTTGATTTTTCATACCTATCAAAATATACTCAAACAAAATAATTTTCCATAGAAACCTTTTTGACGTAACTCAAAAAGTATTTTTTTTTTAGAAAAAAAAAGGTGATGAATGCTGTTGTTGGCCAATTTTCATTAGAGTTCAGTGTATATCATCAGCATTGAAATACCGGTGGCTTATATTCCAGATGTGTTCCCGTGTGAAGATAAAGTAAATCCCAATGGAAAATGCCAACAAATCAAAACAAAAATGTTTCAGAAAGAGTATCAAAATAAAATTGCTTCCAAATTCATAATTAAAAAAAAAAAAAAAAAAAAAAAACTTAGAAATTTAGACTATCACTTAGAAAATGGAGCGCAGTGGTATTGACCTAGACTACAAACTGCTTTTATGTGGGTAATCACTATCTGTTTGGCCGATATTACCAATCCAAATATAAAGATCCGTTCAGACCTACCACTGCACGGCCAGTGCAGGCAGTGCATTGCATGACTGGTTAGCAGTCTCTGAACATACTGCAATGCAGTATTAAATTCTTTTTTAACTTGCATTGCAGTGGGTTGTGTCAAGTTGCAGCAGAAAGTAATGGATATTCGGCAGTGCAACAGCACTGCCCTGCATTGCAGTGGAAGATGAACGGACCTTAAGCATGTTAAGGGTTATGCTGACATGTCATTCCCTTAGGTGATATCATTGACCTATACACATGGATAGCGGTCAGAGTCGCCGATTGAAACTCAGGAAGTTGGTTTTTGACTCATACAATTGGGGGGAACAATGCATACACCATGTCCAAAACAATTAGAACATCTGTGTAGAGATGTGCAACAGCGGTGTTGCATGTTTCCGCCATATTGTTATGGTCAAAAAAACCAATTCCTGTTGTTTTCACTCGCGACCATTCATCTGTGTGACGGCAAGCGCTATCATGTGTAGAGGTCAGTGGGGTGATATCAAAAAATCGGACAATGGCGTTTTTGTTTCGCCGTTCAAATGCATCTCGTAAATGATCAACCTGTCTCCCGACTTATTTTCTGGTACCTCTTTGGTGCGAAATCTTAACAGAGACAGAAGGCTACTCTAAAAACATATTATGAAAACTCCAAAAGCTTCTAGATTATTTCTGTGCAATAGTTTATTTCTTTTTTAAATTAACTCTTAAAATCAAACTCAACATAAATTAGGGTGTCTGTTAGGGACATTCATGAATGTGCTTTGTGATGATCCTTATAGTTTTGCTGCCTCACAAATTTATGACCGTCATCAGATATGTTGTTACTTGCTGTGGTATCAATAGAAAGAAGAGCTATCCATGATACTACAAACATAACTATCACGTTTGAATAACGAAAAACGGGTGGTGCTAAAGACATTTTAAGGTTCTAATTATCGAGGTAATTTACATTGTGTTCAGCAGTCTTAAAAGAAGAGCTTAGATGGACGAATGTAATGTATTCATTTGAACAAAAACACAGTGTGAAGATATCAGTTATATTAATAAACTATTTATGTTGCGTTGTATCAAGACATAGACCAAATCCGGATTGGCTTTCAAATCAACATGATTGACGAAGTCGTCAAGGTTGGTCTGACTAAAAAGCAACGAGGACGCAGGGCCGAGAGAGGAAACCGAGGAAAGCAGGGACGAGGGGGGCGGAAGGACAGGAGAGTAGAGAGAGAGAGAGAAAGAGAGAGAGAGCGAGAGAGACCACACACACAGAGAGAGAGAGCAGAGAGAGAGAGAGAGATGAGAGAGAGATAGATATAGATAGAAAAAAAATAAAAAAATTAAAAAAATTAAAAAAATTAAAAAAATTAATATATATATATATATATTATATATTAGATTTTTGCCGTTATTAGGCATGTTAAGATCCAAAGGTTGCCTGGGGTACAAATCGTAGACTGACACGTTTCCGATGTGGAGGATAACAAAGCCTTGCCTTGCAAGTTACACATTTTTGCAGGAACTTTAAACGTTTTAAACTGTTTTAAATAAAATCTTACGCTTAACACTATTTGAGAATACTTTCATAAATTCCCCAATTTGACACTTAAAACATGATTTTTTAATCAAACTACCTGAAAAGATCTTGTTATATAACTCTCAAGAGAAAAAAAATTATTTAAATATTCAAGTTACTTATCTCAAATGTGTGGTGGCTTAAATACGACCACTAGAGCGACCTGACTGACAAATGTATTGTCTAATGGTTATAAGTCTTCCGCACAGAGTCGGGGCCGCGTGGGTTCGAATCCGGCCGGGTCATACCAAAGACCCGACCAAAAGTGCTACCTCTTTTTTTTTGATAGGCGGTGGCATTTTTTTATGTCAAGGCTAAGCTAGGCATGCGCCGAAGTAAACAAGGTTGCTATTTTTCGAGCATTCCATTTCCAAGAAGAAGAAAAAGAAGAGAAACGACAACAACAACAAACACCGCCAACTGTTTATACAACACCAGGTAAATCCTATGTCTTGAGAGTGTTACATACACCTAGTGAATTTGATGTTTTTTAAAAGGCCCCGACTTAGATACTTTACAGGGGAGGGCGCCCTAATTTCCAAACAAATTGGGTTATTTGGCCTATACCAATGCTTGTCCAGATAATAATCACTGTGTGAAATAAAAAGCTCAAATCGAAGTCCTTATATAGAAAACCACAATTGTTAAAAATTCCGGATCCGGAAATTTTGTTATACACGGTTATACTATGGCACTGTTACGTTACATAGAAATGGTACTGCATGAAAACGAAAAAATTCGATTCATCTCTAATTTGGAAATGAGCATTTTAGGTGAGTTTGAGTACTTTAGTTTAGTTGACTATTTTTACTATTACTCCACAAAAAATATCTATTTCGAAAATCTTTGATGTCAGCCTTTAGGAAAATATTGATAATGCTCTTGCATACATTTGTAAAGACCGGATTGCTCAAAACTATTTCCAAAAGGACTGTGCGATTTTTTGCTCTAAATGCTCTGTGTTACAGATCTTTCTTCACCAAAAATACTATTCCATAACAAATAAGTTAAATACACTTCTACTACTACCGGCTGCTGCTACTAATATATACTACTACTACTACTACGACTACTACATACTACTACTACTACTACTTACTACTATACTATACTACTGCTACTACTACTACTGCTACTACTACTACTACATGAAACTGAAGTTTTTTACATATTATAAATAGGTCTCTAGAGAAAATAAGCTTTCAAAATGTTGATGTAAGGCTCATTGGAATTTCTTAGTCTAAGTTCATGCCCAATTTTGCCGTGTTTTGAAAACAAGGTTTTGCCACTATATTTAAGCCTAACATATAAAATTCCCATTTTTATTTGCTGATTTGGTGTTGTCTTATAATAATCCACATGTGGTAATAAATTATGTAAAAAGGCTATTATTCGCAAAAGTTGAAAACTCATGGTCAATTAAGTGTTGATATTGTTTTTCCCATCAGAATACTGTTAAGGAAGAACCTTGCTATGGTATCGGAAATCCCCCAAAAAAAATTCTTATTAGCTCTCAGACAGTAGATGGCGCTACAGACTCAAATACACAGACAGGGACGTTTGAATTGCCGCTGAAATCCTGAAGCCGAAGTTGAACGTGTTCTCTTTGCCTGTTAAACTCATGGCTGTAGACCTCACAAGTTCTGAAGGGGAAATAAATAAGTGCCACAATCATATGGTACGTGACTATTTATCTAAGTGATGGCACTAACCGCACCTATGAAGGGTAATTTGCCAATGATCAATATTGGAATGTTTTATTTAAGAGGAAATACGTTTTCATTCATCAATATAATATCTTTCTAATAAGGAAGATCCTTAAAAAGGAGCGTTCCATTGTTTTGATATTGTTTGTAAATTGTAGGGAAGTTTTCGGCATGAATCTGAACTTTATAACTCAAATTTCATTTTTTTTGTCAATTACATAAAATATAAATATGATCAATTTCATAACGTAAAATATTTGTAAAATATGCGTGAGGTCGCAATCCGTTGCGTAGTATTCCGTTTTTATATAATAAGCACGAAAATCACGTGCCACGTTATCATGATTACCTGAATCACTACTTGTTCAGGTATTGCTCTACCAAAAACTATTCATCGTGTTTGTTTACCACACGAAAAGAAAAAAATGTGTTGACAAATGAGTAGGATTACACATACAAGTTAGTGGAAACTTATCACTCCCCCTTTTTTTTTTTTTTTGTTTTTTTTTTTTTTTCACATCTGAAGTCAGTTAGCAGTAATCCAGGTGGGTTCGCCACTTCGCCAATGTGGATTCACACACCAATCCGTAAAGGCTGTTGCATACACATCTGAGTTAAATTCGTGTTGCTTGATGGAACCACAAACATTGCAAACGCCTGTGTTGTCAAACATGAGACTAACTACGTTCCTAATATAATGGCATATATGGCAGGAGAAAAGTGTTTTCATAAGGTGACACCTTTTCTGACCTACTTTCTGACACCCTATGAATTCGGAAACCGTACACGAATAAACTCATAAACCGTGTGGTTATTCCGTTAAGGTCCGTTAAGGTTTCCGAATATAGGGTGTCAGAAGTATTATGTCAGAAAAGGGTGTCAACTTATGGAAAAAACAGGAGAAAAATAGGGTTCCCGCAGTCAGCACGTCGGAGATTGTGGCCCGAAATCATGCCTCAGGACATGACAGTCTTTTTATCTCATGAGGCACCTATTCAAGTTTTCTACTTCAATCCACAACTCTGATGTTTTTATGATGCCAATGTCAATCTCAATACATAATAGAATCCTAACTAAATTTTGTTCCTGGAGTGGGATTCGAACCCCAGACGACCTTTAGATAAAAAGACGAGCGCCCCCAGACACACGCCACGCATTCCGAGCCGGCAGGAAGTCGATCTTTTGTAATACTTCATATACATCAACGGAATAATAGCGCCCCCTATGAACGAGTTGAAAATATATGAATCCTGGAGCATGATTTCGGGCCAAAATCTCCAAGAATCCTCCAGTCAGTCAAAATTATATTGAGGTTCAAAAGAGATGGGTTATATATAAGAAGTTTTTTACGAGAAAGAGAAAGAAATGGAGGTACGATCTCGATACCTCTTTTAAATGTTAAAGACAACATTTCTTTTTCTTGTTTTTATCATCAACTTGGGTATATACAAAACTGGATTGAAGATGAGGCAATTGATGAAGTGATTGGTTAAACGCTGACTAGAATAGTCGCCAGTGGATCGATTGAAAAATTCACTCTATGGTTGTTTGGTTGTATGGTAAGCTTGTCGTCTTGTCATCAATACTTATAATGAAGTCAAAAGTACTAATTTGTTGTTTCAGTTGAAATAACGGCACGGCATTATGACAAACTCAATAAAGTGTTAAATTTTTCAAATTGCAAACCACGTTCATTTTGTTATAATGTTACCGAAAGTCATCCATCCCGGTAAGTCGTTATTATTTATTGGAAAAGTTAAATATGAACTGAAAATAAAAGTCAATTTGTGTTAATAATATACCAATTCCCCACTGTAAAATAATGTAAATGACCATTTTCTTCTCCATATCCCCAAATTTCAAAAGTTGTACCGATGGATTTTATCTGTTGTTTATATATAGATATAGATAGAATCTATTTTGAGTGTAAATGTGATGAAATTTAAAAATCAAAAAACTAAAAAATTTTTTATTTTCTTTAAAGTGAGATACAAACTGTAAAAATCGCCACCACACCTACCACCAACAACACCAGGTACAGATTAATCTATTATGCTAAATTATAATTACGCTATGCATTAACTCGGCATTTAGTATATGTAACTTGTGTAATTGAGTGGCATTTCGGGTAGATTCTTGCAAACCATGTTTTTTTTGGAATGATTACATCATGAAATTAGCAAAAAAACAATTTTTGCATTTTTTCGGCGCCATCTTGGTATGTTGGCGGCCAATTTTTCAAAATGGCCGCCTTTCGTAAATTAAATTTGCTATATCTCAGCCTCTGAAGCTCGTACGAATCCTAATTCGGTGTCTATACCCATGTTTTAGGGGTCGAAGTAATTCATATTTGATGTTGGCTTAATAGTGTGATGTCTTCCATTCACTACAAATCCAAGATGGCCGCCAAAATGTCCGTCATAACAAAAATAAGTATATCTCGTCTTTATAAAAGCCGCTCGAGATTGTTTTTGTCTTTACATAGTTTTTTTTGAGGTCAAAGAATTCCGCTTTTTGTGGGCACTTCTAAGTTACATGACTTTGCTTACCTAGAATCCCAGATGGCTGCCGAAATATACCTCATTGTATGGTCATCACATTCCCTATATTTGAGCTTTCCATTTCTGAAGGCAGAACTATAAAACCTATTAATTTTTAGTGTCTTTTTAATTAATTTGTTTTGGGGTTAAGAAATGAAAGTGATAATCGTCGCTTTTTTGCCGATCCAAGATGGCGGCACAATTATAGCCCTTGTATATCCACCACCACCATATGTAATTTTGCTGTATCGCTGTGTCTTGATTATTCTTTGTATGGTGTTGTTGCACTTTTCATCAATTTTCAGGTTGGCTTCACACAGGCAGAATTCAGTGCAAGTCAACTTTGATCTCCCTATTTGTTTCACATCTCATGGAATTAAAAGTTGTTCTAATTTTCACAACCTATCACTAGAGAATGAGCATAATACTAGGATAAACAACCTTATCTTGGCTTAAGATTCCTATGGGGTTTAGCTTTGTTAACCCAAGATTAAGGCTCCTTTTATCTCTAGGTATAGCAGATCAACCCCCAGATAACAAACATAACGCGCGTTTATCTTGGCTTTCACAACCCTAAACCTATATAACAAAAGTAAACCCCTATAAAGCTGTATAACCCAGGATCAGGCACGTTAGCTGAGGGTTTAAAAGCCCAACCCCAGATACCAAACCTAACTAGGCTATGCCATTAACCGTAGACATGAGCCTTATTTTGGGTTATCCTACAGCTTTATTCTTCCTCTTATCGAGTCCAAACAAAGTACCAAATCTGCTCTAGCTAGAGACAACTACAACGTCTGGCTGTTTTGTTGAATTTTTAATTTTTTACTTTTTTCACAATTGTTGCTTCAAAATTGGACAGACCAAGAGATTTTCAATCTCTTGTTGTTGTTCCACAAACACAAACAGTATCCTGATCTGCTTCCTGATCAGGTAGCCCAATTTTTGCAGGAACCCTTAGATCGGGGCCGATTCCGGTTCGCTATTGTTGGGACAACAGATCGCCATTCAGAGCTATGAGGGTCAGGGGATATCATAGCAAAAAAAAGGAAAGGATAAAAGGGGGAGAGAAGAGGAGGAAAAAAGGGAGATGAAGAGAGGGAGGCACGGTGGGAGTTGTCATCGTATACTTATAATGAAGTCAAAAGTACTAATTTTTCGTTTGAAACAGCACGGCCCATGACTGACAAACTGCCAATAGATGTCACAATTTCAAATTCAACCACGTTAGTTGTTATACATGTTACGAAAGGCAGTCAATCACGTTAAGTCGTTATTACTTTATTGGAAAACGTTAAAATATGAATGAAAATAAAAGTCAAGTTGTGTTACTAAATATAACCAATTCCCCTCTGTAAAGAAGTAAATGACATTTCTCCATATCCCAAGTCAAAGTTGTAACCGAAGGATTTTATCTGTTGTTATGATATAGATATAGATAGATATATTTTGAGTGTTAAATGGATGAACATTTAAATTGGTTCTATTGGGCGATTTAGTTATTTCTTTAAAAGTTTCTTTTTGAGAGTGACAACTGTATCGCCAACCACACTCCACCAACAACACCAGGTAAGAAATCTATTAATGCTTAAATTTATAATTAAGAAATATGCATTAAAACTCGGCATTAGTATATGGTAATTGTGAATGAGTGGGCATTTCGGGTAGGATTCTGCAAACATGGTTTTGGAATGAGTAATAATGAAATTATCAAAAAACAATGTTGATTTTTAGTGCCATCTGGAATGTTGGCGGACATTTTCAAATGGCCGCTTTCGCTAATTAAATTTGCCTAGATCTCAGGCCTCTGAGCTCGTACGAGCATAATCTGGGTTCTTACCCATGTTTAGGGTCAAGGAATTCATATTTGATGTTGGCTTAATAGTGTGAGATCTTCAGTCACTACAAATCCAAGATGACCGCAAATGTCCGTCATAACACCAAATAAGCTAATCTCGTCTTTAGAAGCAGATATGAAGATGTTTTTGTTCTTGACATAGGTTTTTGAGGTCAAAAATTCGATTTTGTGCACTTCTAAGTTACATGACTTTGCCTACACTCGAATCAAGATGGACTGCCGAAATATACCTCATTGTATGGTGCATCAATATTCCCTTATTTGAAGCTTTTCAATTTCTGAAGCAGAACTATAAAAAACTAGTAATTTTTAGTGTCTTTTAATTGTTGTGGGGTTAAGAAATGAAAGGGATAGTTGTATCTGATCTGCGATCCAAGATGGCGGTCACCATTATAGCCTGGGATAGGGCCACCACCATAGTAATTTGCTGTATAGCGGTGTCTTTGATTAGTCTTGTATGATGTTGTTGCACTTTCAGGGTTGGCTTCACACAGGCAGATTCAGTGCAGTCAACTTTGATCTCTCTATTTGTTTAACATATATGGAAGTAGAAGTGTTCCATTTCACTTATCCTAGATAATGAGGCATAATTACTAGGATAACAAAACTATCTTGGGCTTAAGATCTATGGGTTTAGCTTGTTAACCAAGAAAGGATCCGTATCATCTAGGTATAGCCAGATCAAAACCCCAGATAACAAACATAAAGCGCGTTATCTTGGCTTACAACCCTCAACCCTATATAAAAAAGAAACCCCATATACGCTGTATACCCAGGGATAAGGCAAGTGATCCGAGGGTTTACAAAGCCAAACCCCAGATAACAAACATAAACCTAGGATAATGCCATTAACCAAAGACAATGAGCCTTATTTTGGGTTTACAAGCTTATTCTTCTTCTTCTCGAGTCCAAAACAAAAGTACTCAAATATGCTCTAGCTAGGAGACAATACAAAGTTGGCTGTGTGTTGAATTTGCAAGGTCCTTGTATGTGCATGGGTTGCCCAACAGTGGGCAGACCAAGAGATTTTCAATCTCTTTGATGTTGTTCCACAAACCACACCAGTATCCTGACTGCTCCTGATCAGTTAGCCAATTTTTTGCAGGACAAACCCTTAGATCAGGCGATTCCGGTTCTATATGTTGGGACATCGCCATTAAGGCTATGAGGCGTCAGCTTCAGGTGGCAGTCGCTCTCCGGGGTTCATATTAGCTAATAGGCATTATTTTGACAGCAGTCCTTCTTTACACAAGGCGGATCTCAAAATTCCTTAAGAGGCAGCTTCTGGATTTAAGGCGCAGGAGGTCTCTGCCGGACATAGGGTGCTTCAATTAGAACTCGAAGCTACGTTCTTCATGCTCGACTACACTTAGACGGATGTCTGGTTGAGCAATTCCTGCTCGATGTACAGGTTCTCTGTTAATGTTTAGGGAAGCCATACTGTGATAAAGCCGAAAGAGCATGATAACCTGGGTCAAGCTTATTGGCAGGGATTTGATCGTTCACATGCAGGCAGGCATAACTCTGTACATCAGTTAGCACAAAGGTCAGTGCAATCTATCTTAGAAAATGTGGCGAGCCATCTTGTGCAGTGAGTTTGTTCAAGATATTATGCGTGACATATTATCTTTGTATTATCTTTAAATTCCAATTAAGGACGTTTATCAAAACTTACAAAGGAATTAAAATTAAAATCTGTGTCTGGATAGATCCCCACGTAGGTGGTTTTTCTTCATAATGAGAAGTGGGTTCATCCAAGCTTAGGAAAATCTTTCTTCAACAGTATGCATCTGGCACTGATTACCGAGATCATCGGCATAGATAAACGACGGGTACTGCACTTCTTGGTTGTCATTTGTATAAACGTTGAACAGGAAAGGAGATAGGACACACCCTTGGGGTAGTCACTCTTGAGCCGATATGCCAACGGTCTTAGCGAACAAAGAACATCTGTTGCAAGCGATCCTTTGATGAGCTCAGTAACAATGGCCTTTGTTGAGTTCCAAGATACTAATGGAGTAGGCATCTGTGGATAACAGTGTCATAAGCTGCTGATAGGTTGACGAACATGACTCCGGTAAAACCCAACCTTCTTGAAACCATTTCGAGGTGTTGAGTTAGTTGAGTAATGGATTTGTTGTTGATTTGCCTGGTGGAAAACATGCTTGTTCTTGCTTGAGGTGTTTGTCTAGCACAGGTTAGATACGATTGAGCAGGAGACGTTTAAACGAGCCTGTAGGTAGCGGAGTTATATTCGTCCAATAGCCTTTCCATGGGTTAGATTGGATCTTTCACAGGCTTTAAGATTCTCCAAACCATGTCCTTTCCTCCAGATCTTTGGGAACCTGTGAGAAATAAGGCATTTTGACATCTGCGCGAATGTAAGGTTTGGGTGTGCTGCATTTGGATTTGCTGTATTGTTCGTAGGTTTTAAGAACTGAGTCTATAGAAATCTATAGAAGCGATGATGTTTGATATTTGTTCAAAACATTATTTGCAAGTGCTACTGATGGCGGAGCTGGGCTCCCATGGTGAATATGGATAAGTCAATGCTTGTTGTATTGAGTTCTAGCAAAGCAAGAAGTCTTTGTGCTGCGTACTAGAGACAGAAGTCTTATTGTATTCCGTTTGAGGGTATGTTTGAGGTTGGGTTGTGCATGTATATTTCATAGGATTCAGAGATTCTTTTAGAGCTTGGCTTTGATGTCAATGGCGTGATAATGATTCTTGGGACATTATTTTGGTGTTAGGGTATATGTATAATTTACGTATCACAATTCAGCTGCGCTTGCACATTATGTGTCCTGTTGTTTCTTATGCGTTTGGTTAGAAAATAGATTTCACTGCAGGGAATATCATTCATGGTTGTACGGATCGAAACGTTAAGTCAATTCAAGTGTGTTGTTTATACAAAGGCCGTGGTTCTTCTTTTAAGCCGAAGGGTTGCGTTCATAGTGGTGACTATTAAGGCCTACTTGTATGAGTCGCAAAATTCCAGAAAAAATGTGGCGATGTATAATTTATTTTTAAAATGTTATAGGTTAACACCATTGTTTTTACTTTTCTTCAATACAATTGAACAATGACCTGTCACAAGGGCAGCAACATCTTAACGTATATTTAATAAAGTCGTGATATAGGCCTATATTGAAACATATGGACACCCAGTCGAACCTCATCTCACGTAAGCGTTTCCTTTGCTCATTACTACCTTCAACAAATCGATATCCTCTATTATCCTAATTTTATAAATATAAGGACAACGGCCCTTCACGATAGTTAATGTACCACAAAATGTATATGGCTTCTCTCTGTAGTGCTTCCAACAGGGATTAGGCAGCCTCATGTACCAATCATCTTTACTCAAAATATAAACTCCGTCACCGTACAATATTGAAATTTTGCTGGGTAATTTCTTGAATACATTGCGACCCCTTTACTTACGGATTGTATTTCAACATGCTTTGAAGGATAGGACATAACAACATATATGTACTGGTGGCCAATTTGGCAGCCATTCTTGGATTTTAGAGTGGATTTGGACATGAAATTATTAAACAAACATCAAATGCGAATTCCTTGACCCCTAAAAAATGGGTTCGACCACCGAATTTTGGCTAACTTAATTACGAAAGGCAGCCATTTTGAAAAATGAGGTGTATTTCGGCGTTCGGCATCTCTGTCCCGCGGCCATCTTGGATTATAGTGTACCCAAAGTCATGTTAACTTAGACGTTGGAGCAAAATCGAATTCTTTGACCTCAAAAAACATATTGCAAGAGACAAAAGCCTCTTCATATCGCTTTGAAGCCGAGATTATAGCTTATTTTGTGTTATGACGGACATTTGGCGGCAATCTTGGATTTGTAGTGAATGAAGACATCCACTATTAAACCAACACAAATATGAATTCCTTGAACCCTAAAATGGTATAGACCCAAGAATTATGCCCGTACGAGCTTCAAAGGCCGTATATAGGCAAATTTAATTATGAAAGGCGGCCATTTGGAAAAATGGTAGCCATTATGAACCAAGATGGCAGCCGAACCAAATGAAAACATGGTTTTGATAATTTTTGATGACTTGTGAAAGATCATGGTTTTCAAGAATCTACCCGAAATCCCCACTCATCTTGATTTCCTGCCTAAGTACACTACACTAATTCTCGGAGTCCCAAGGAAGGTAACATTCCATTTAGATTAGATCTTTGGGCCTGTTAGCGTCCGATATGGGATACAAGCGGCCCGATCAGCTACTCCAGTCGAATCATCCTGACACCACCAATGGTTGAGGATACGCTAAGAAGAAGAATACGTATTTTTCTAACAAAGGGGGTGGGGTTGAGATTCATACGGGCAACCCGTATTCTTTTGCCAGTTTTATGACGAACGATATACTTTTTGGACTCATATTCTTTGTTAATTGTCTATTTTTTTTTTAATTTTTAAATTTGATGAGAAAAAATGAAAACCCATCGCCCCATTACACTGTAAAAGCATTTGAACTCATGTTGAGTAAAAATGTTCGAAGATTTAATGTGACTAAATCTTATAGTAGATTTCACAATTATGAGGAATCATACAATAAATCCAAATGGGTAGAGGGTTCAATCCCCGGCCATTGGGAGACTAGGCCTTGTGGCCATCACAAAAAACGTGTTTGTGCCTGGTTACAAAAACTACTTTACAGAATAAATCGGCTTACTGGACACGGATGCATCAGAACTAAATGGTCTTTTAATGATAGAAGGACCTTGTCAATCCGCTGGTGAATTCCTATCAAGTTTGCCCACTTTTGTGGCAAAAATAAGAAACTTAGTTTATGTTAAGTGTGATTGATATATAGAATGCATTTATATCTCCGGAAGTACTGTGCTAAAGAATGTATTTGTTAGTGTCACACTAAGTTATATTAAATAAACAACATTGATGAAATATTGCCGGGTGGTTTTCATCTATACTTCAAATGAAAAACATCCAACCTATCTGGAAATGGGTGTGAAAACAAGTATTTATGTGTTCAAACATTAGTTTACTAAAGCTACATGACTTACATGTATGAGAACATAAACGTTTCTACTGGCGGCCATTAAAATATTTCTCTATACCTCTCACGGTGAAGGACAGACCTAAAAACTTTAATGAGGTATCATCTTATTTTGAATCTTACTATAGTCATTATTATTGGGTAAAATATACCCCAGCTTGTGTAAGGTTTACTCATTTGACTAAGATTTAAGAGCTGTGACCTTTTTTACTAAACATTTGGAGGTAAGTAAGATAACTAAGTGCGGGTACTTTTAGGAAGCTTTCCTGTTAGGATGGATTGCCAAAAGCGAAAAAGATGCTCGGATAAGGAACAGGTGGCGCACCCTGGGAAGTACATTATTCTTCCGAAATAACTTTGTAAAATTACAGAAATCCGTTCTACGTGTGTTCTCACTTCTTTAAGTATGGAACATGTCTCGAGAAAATGAATTTAATGTCATCTAAATGTATGCAAGAATATCAGTGATCCGGGATGTATACAATGATTCATGGGACTCCAAATAATGGGGGCTATTGTAAGTAAATACGCTCGGTATGTAGAAGACCAAACACTCAAGATGCTTTTTTCATCTGGAAAATGCAGGGTCATGGTAATACCAATGCCAAACTGAAAAGATTGCAGGTGCAAGACCCATTCACCCGATTAGATTAAGCTATTTTTCATGACGTGGAACACAAATTACCCGTACTCTCTTCACGAATAAATAAGTTAGAGGTTGTTGTGTGTGGTCAATTTCTTTGACTATATTTAATTCCTTATTCGAAGGGAAAATGAGGTGAGCAAAGTAATGAGAAAAAATGGTTGGCAAAATGTGGACCTAACATCTTGGTGCAGACCAAACCCGTAATGCGCGGAACCCCATTACTATGCAATTTATTGTTTACATCGCAGGAAATCGAAAAATCATTCACCTATATGAAATGCATGTGAACGGTGCCGAACAAACTTTAATTGAATAGAAAAGGGTCCAATATTATATGATTAAGTATGGGTGTTGGTTCTCACCAATAGGTTAGGCATAGCTTGCCATAAAACTTCTTTCAGGATTTTTACTCATATTCGTGTTCTTTTTGAATAAAATTATGAAATATATGATCAAAGTTATTAAACCCCAGCCAGAAGTTTTAGTTTATTTTCTTCGTGAATGAGGCTGTAGCTTCCATCTAAACCGGGTGGTGAACACAATTCAAAAGCTTTTAACCGTCATGGAAAATAACAAGGGTTTTGCAGTCCCAGAGGAATCTGAAGTCGTTGTCCTATTATCATATTCAAACGGGCGGATTTCTATCAATAGCACCATTATTTACTGGAGTCATGGACGTGGTGTACATGCTTGGTCGCTGATATTCAGGGGAAAAAAGGAGATGACATTTAATTCATTTTCACGAAAATGTGCACATACTAGAAGTGAGAACCGCTGTAGAACTGATTTGGGGGGATAATTTTAGACCATTTGTTTTAGCAAAATATTATGTACCTTGTAAGGTGGTGCGGATCAACCTTAGTAAACGCTATTAGATCTTTCCCGCTCCTAATGGGTCGCAACACATCGTCAACAATGAGATAGACATCCCCAGCGACCGTTATCTAACGCCAGTAACAACCCTAACCTTTCACGTCGCAACATTTCTAAAAGCTTATTCATCGCCAAACAGACTACAGAGCCCATCCAACAGTCCCATATTTTCCAAAACCATAAATTGGAATTGGAACAACCTGATTAAACCACTGGTCCAGCTCCAAGTCTCCAAGTATTCAAGCAAATAACTAATCCAGTAAAAAGCAATACCCACCCCCCGCACAAGCTTGGCTTTGATACTTACCGAGTCCACCAATAGAGTGAAGTTGAAGTTGAACAGTATGTCATTAACATTGCTTAAAACCAGTATAGGATTATTTATTGTTACATATATATTAATGTTATTAAAAACAATGATGATTATAAAATTAATTTAACCCTTTATATGATGATAGCGATCACTTTGCTTCAATCTTCCCCATTTCCGCCCACTTGTACGGACCAAGGGGAAAGTTAGTTAGACAAATTTTGGACAATATAGGGTAGATTAGACCTTTTAAATCACATTTTACAACTGTGCACTCCACGGGGTATATATTTTGTGGAAACGGGCCGTGTTAGTTTGTTCTTTCTTCCGAATTTGAAAACTATGTTTTCCCCTAATTTCTAGGTTATGTAGCTCTACTGTTCTTTTTTTTTTTTTTTTTTTATTGCTAAAAAATGGGGAAAGGAAATTCTGATTTTTCACTGGTTCAAGCTTCTGTCCAAATACCCCATCTGAAAGGATAAGCCTCAGATATTTTTGGTTGTTAAAAAGTGTGAATAATTTATAATGTCCTATTGGAGCAAATAGTAAATTAGCTTACGTTTTATATTGAAATATAAGCAATATAAAAATCAACCTTTGAAATTCAACCCCCTCACAATGGCACGTATTATCTACCCAATGAAAATATCTGAATGTAATTCTACCCTCTCTTCAAAGGCTGGACTCAGAGATTTCCCGAGGAGGGCGCCCTCAAATTTTCCAAACAACTTGTGTTTTTTGCATTACACTCCAAAAAATGTTGAGTAAAAAAAGGGACTCAGTCTTAAGTTGTTGAGTAAAATTCTAGTCAAAGTTGAGTAAACACTACAACACAAAGCTGAGTATATTGTACCCAACAAGACTAAGCATTGAGTCAACAATGAGTAAGGTTTACTCAACTTTGACTAAGATTTTACTCAGTCAACATTAAGAGCTGTGACATTTGTATACAACATGAGTAAAATATGTTTCAGTGTATACATAATGTACCATATAATTAATGCACTGTGTGAATGAATAACTAAGCTCAAATCGACGACCTTCATATAATATAATAAAATTAAAAAAAAAGTGTTTTATTTTAAAATTCCGGATCCGGGAAATTTTGTATAGGGCCTACACGGTTAGCCTCTGCACAGGGATACTGTACATAAATGTTGTACTGCATGAAAACACCGAAAACGGCGATAGTATCTCTAAACTTTGGAATTTAGCATTTTAGGTGAGGATGCTTTAGTTCTAGTTGACTATGTTTAATGGCTACACAAAAACTATATATTTCGAAATCTCTGAGTCAGACTTTAACTCTTCACTGCGACGAGTAGATTTTGGACTCCTTGGAATATTAAAATCCATTCTCCTTACGAGATGTTGTAAGCTGACATTTTTAAATCCTTGGGACATTACTGCTTAAAGGTTGCTTGTTCCGATTTAGGGGTATGTGTTCTCTACTTGATATGAGAGCCATGTGCCTACGCATACGTCCCATCAAGTAACGTGGGAAAACAAACTTGCGGTTTTTGATGGCAGAAGCAATAATGCTGTTGTCAAAGCCATATCAAAGACTGTGCTATCTTGGTGGTTAACCACTAAACGCTCGGCGGTTTTGTTTATATTTGGGACTGAAATGGATTTGCAGCGGCTCAAATTTAGGGACGACACTGCGTGGAAAATACGGCATTTCATTTGATCAAAATCGATACTTACTTCCGGGTAAATCGTGGGAGTCCTAAAGACGATCGGAAAACACGCACCTTTAACAGGATTGCACTTTTAACCAAAATATTGAGGGGACCGTGTTTCACTGAGATAAAAACTAACTTTGCACTATACTCGATTCGCGTTGTACGTTCGTCCCATGGAGTTTGCAACATATTCCAATAAATCGGAGAGGGGTTCACCTAGCTCTACCGGGAAAATGAACGAATTAAAATGCATGTGCCACACCCGGATATCTGGAGGACATTGCGGTCATTTAACTCACCTCACCTGACAATAAATACAATTCATTCATGTATGGGGAAACGCACAAATAGTGTATTTCAGGCCTCTTAACATTGACTCACAATAACATGTTAACAGAAGTCCCTGCACATCATTTACTTGTTCACCTCCGTAAGATGGTACCGGGGTCCACATATCAGATGAATCGAAGTAACAAGCTGACCTTATATAACATTCTGTCGGTTTGAATTGCTTGTAATTTGCAGAGTATGTATGGAGGAGCTGCAAAGAGTAGACGGTGTGTGTGGTGCGATACCAGACTGTGACGGGGCACCAGTTAAGAATCTGGTAGTTTTGCTTAAATCCGAAAGTGACAAACACCAGGCGTTCACAACACATTTAAAGAAACCATTAAATCATGGATGTTACCCTGGGTGGTGGCCGCTGTTGACGAAAATGGACGTTTGGAAATTGTTGTGGAAAAGATAGCAAAGGGCAATTCAGATTATACAGCGGCGTAAGTAAGAAACGTCAAGAGCTGAGCGGATATGTGTTTGGGGTGTAAGCTCTAGAAAAAAGCATGGCTAATTTCTATAAGGTTGCTGGGAGTATGGCGAATTGCAAAATTGCAGGAACACAACACCACTCCAAGTGGTTCCTGCAGGAAGGGACATATACGTGTGTAGAGGGATCAAATGTCAAATTGATAAAACCCTATGGGTGATGAAACAGCGCAGATGGAGCAACTATAGCTTTTCTATTTTATGGCTAAGAGAAATGCATGGCATGGGTTTAAAACAATGTGATGAATTTCATCTAGGCAACCTGTACTACTTCAACGTCTCTTCCGCATGAAATATTAAGTAAACATCGCAGTGCATTTCATTTTGAAACCAACAAACTCAACGACCCATTTTACTAAGGCCATGGTTTTCTTAGGAAGTGCATGCTTGAAATAAAATTACATAGATTCCAGTGTCTGGACTAGTCTCAAGGTATGATTTTTGATAAAGAACGCGGCCCCCCTAATATTTGACTTAAGTCCAGGTTTTTTGTATAGCTTATTTACAGATTACTGATTATGATTAGTTCTTGGACGTGGATGAGCCCGTGTCAAAGTGGCACATGCAGAGTTTTGTAGCAGTGATAAGGCGCCGATTTAAAAAGTTAGTGTTTACTATTTTATGTTTTGGTTTGTAAACATTAAAGGAGTGCAAGGACGGTAATACTGTAGGTGGTTTATTCAAATTGTGATAACTCCATTTGGCACAAGCCAATTCATTTTTTTCCATGTAGACATTCAGAAATGCTCTTTCTCATCATATATAGTTGCAGGAGTCCTTATAGATTGTTTACGGAACTAGAATAACCATTTTAAGTAAACTTCTTTTTGGATCATCAGTTCTGGTAGTCCGGCTAGGCTACTTCTTCTAGGGACAGGGTCGTTGTCATTAGGGGCACATCCTCCGGACTATAACCACGGTTACTTATCTCAGGCATTTCAGCAAGACCACCCTACAAAGTCAAATTTGCCGTTGAACGTGAGACACCATAACTGTTCACAATTGAGGCAAAAATGATCTGAGAGATAATGTGAGCAAAATTTACAATGGATTTTATAGAATCGAACATAATTTCATATTAATATTTTCAGAATGTTCCAAACTTTTCAAAGGTCCAGGGAAAGAAATGATAACCCCTTCCAAAAACCAGGGCCACAACAAAAGAATACACTACCAAGTGACATCATTTAGTGAAAATATTGATGTTCAGTTCAGTGGATTGAATAGATTCAACCAGTCACCTGGAATTTCTATTACCTCGAAAAATCAATAGTTTCACTCATTGATGTCAATCGACCGACCCAAATTTTGAATGCTTTCTTGTCCCTTCTTGTAGACTTGACACAAACCAATCAATTCTATTGGCATTTCCTGGGCCTTAAAACATATTGTAAAGGACGGAAGCCACTGTTCATTAAAAATGCAGGTCGCAGGTCATCTTCTGTACAAAGCTGTCTTGTGTTTGGTTTGTTTTGTACCGGTAATTATGTTTAATATTCGAAATTCGAAGGTTTTAGAGAGTGGTAATGTAAAAACAAACTGCGAGGATGTTGAAAGCCTCAGTGTTTGGACTAGGATAACAGACGTGGAAAAAGTGGACACTGGACAAAAGTATATGACATTGAAATATATGGCTGCGGTGAGCATGGTCGTACTTCTCTTTATTTAATAATAGTTTTACAATAATAATGTGTGCTTGCAATAGTGAGACAGAACAAGAAAGCATAACTTTCCTATTTTGAATCTGTTGCCGTCCGGGAATATCGGGCAAAGAGAAAATGGGGTAGACGTTCATATAGACGTCACATGACATTGCAAATGCGGTATTACCATTCATTCCGTCAAAGCGACTACTGCACAACGTCATACAGCGCATGACGGAGCAATTGTAATACCTAATGTGCATCCATTGGGACTCTATATGAAAACGTCTACCGAATTAGCCGTGTGTATGGAGAAGGAGGTTAAGCGCCGATTAATTTGCCACAAAATGTGTTCTTATTGAAATGTGGCTATTGAAATTAGGTTGGTTGGAGCTAAAGTATTGAAAGTTGCGCGCAGGGGATGGCATGCCTAAAAACAGGCACACCGGGATAGAACTTCTGTTAAACCGGTGTGAAAACAGAAGAGAAGTCGGCGGGAGCCACAGTCCGGGGCTCGGGCTCCATAGACATAAACGGAAATAAAGCGTGATGAAAACAAGGTGCGTGATACGAGTCAACTGAATCGATTGCCTATGTTCACCATTGTTCCCGGACTATAGTACGCCGGACAATAATTACTTCTACACCGGTATCTCTGGAAAAAGTATTGTGTTGGGATACATCTAAAATTACCAGTTTACTGTTGTGTCGCCAATCCATTGTATAGGTTTCTTTAACGGAAAGCCAATTATATTGATGGACTTTTGTTTGCCCTCCGGACCATGCAAGCATGCGAAGAACGCAATCCATGCACCTGGTTCGACGTACAGGTGTAACTAGTGCTGTTACGTCACCGAAAAAAAACCCCCCTCCACTGGGCCGACCGCCTCCGCCCGTTCGGGGGTCATCAAGTCGATCATTTGTTTTCAAAAAGTGGATGGATAAAAAGGCTTATTTATTATGACATTTCGGGCAATGTGGTTTGCTTTTGGTATCATTCACTAAATAAAATACATATAAACCAAATATATGCAATTGAGATGATATAAACCCTAACAACTTCCCGACATTTAATCATTTGATTAAGATCTCTTATTGATACATAGCATTTAAAACTTGCAACATTTTAACGCTAAATACATTTATTAAATAGTGGAAGCTACAACACGCCTGCACCGACGACTACACCCCCGGGCCCGTAGAAACCAGGTAGGTTTTCTACAATCAAAAAAGAACCTTCTGCTAATTTCAATGAAAATAAGCCCATTAACTTAAAATATTTTGAATTCTCAACTATCTTGTGATTTACTCAAAACACATGCATAAGTCCCTTCCCATATAACCGTTTTTCTGTTATTTTCAGTGAATGCGGATGGGTCATTTAAATTCTATTCATAAAAATTATTTATAATTACAATTAATTTTTCAATAGAAGTCACTACTTTGAATTATTTTCCCCACTGTCCTTCCCTCCAAGGTATTTTTTGTCACTATCAATTTTTTTCCACTTAGGAAAGTTCTGCGTCATGTGGGAACGATCTACTGTAAACTGTTTTGTAAATACGGGGTGATAATTTTTGATTAAAGGGACATAATGGCATGAAAAAAATGACATAAGAAAAGGACCTTACTGAATTCACTTCCACATTTGAAACAATGTGGGTGTTTTTACATTCTTGTAAAATAGTCAAAAACCAGGTAAGAGTTCAGGGGGAGGTGGCAGTTTATGGCAGTTTTCTGGGACAGAAAAGCCAAGGTGTTCACATCCCCTGACAGAATTTACTTGTAAGAAATCTAGCATTTTTTGCGACACAATCAAAAGCCTTCAGGACCGTATTCAGGCATTGTACTTTGCTTGTATAAGATATTAATCTTGCAGTGAAAAGTGATTAGGCGATGATAGCACATTATACAATAGAATGGTCTGTGAGCTGCTGACCACATGCTTTCAAGTTTGGTAAATGCTGGCGGTAATTCAGCATTCTTGTTCCAGAAATCGCCACAAACTGCCACCGCCGGAACTCTCCTGTTTTACTTACTGTTTTACCAGAATTTAAACATTCCAAATTGTTTTCAAACCATGGAAGTGATTTCAGTAAGGGTCCTTTTCATATGTCAATTTTGTTTTCTTCTTGCCATTATGCCCCTTTTAAGAATATTCAGGTTAATAATTTCCCAGAGTTGACTGAGCAGTAACTTTTTTTGTAGTTATGATGCCTTGCTGTGATATCCTTCAGGAAGTTTCGTTTATTTCTTTGTTTAATATTATTGAAATGTTGCTTAGTAGTCACTTTGCAGCATTCCGCAAGCATAGAAACAAAGTTAAGTGTCCATTTACCCTTCAGATGGCCACAATAACGCTTGGTTATCGAACAAGAAGTACAGTGATCTTAACTAGATTCAGTTCGAAGTCTCTCTATAATCTCCACGTTCCTAGAGGAAAATCCACTGAGCAAATTGAGGTAGTGGGTATTTGTGGTGTGAGATCTTAGTGGCGCACTTTCCCTGTAAGGAATTATTAAGGGCAGGTTTCACACCATTGATTTTTGAAAAAGTGGAAAAAATGGCATTGGGTTTATTACATGAGCAGATGTCATGGGTGGCGGAAGTGGTCACATGTGCTAAAAATCGTTCGGTTATGAAACTGCTGTGACATTTTTGCATCCACCTGTTGCGATCTCCGTCTTATTATGCCTATCACCCTTGTAAATAAGTAAATCAGGATTAGAATTTAACTTGCGCACTAAAATTTGCGCACGCCAGATTTCCAAGTGTCACACGATCAAAAGTGTTGTTGTTGCTCTGAACTAAGAGTTGCACCAATTTTGCCAATACAATAAAATCGGTTAGGCGCCCGGACCCGCGCGGCACTTGAGGGCAAAAGAGACCGTGAACAGCTGAATTTTGTTTATAGCATTTCTCAGGAAAGCGTCAAGTGACATGATATTTGAACTCTAACGCAATCTATTAGTATCGATCTCGAATCTCGAATGAGGACTCCATCAAAATTCCTAACCTGTATGTCCTGAAATACTGTGGCAAATTAATCTCAACAATCGTCACTGTGTCGGCTTGCCATTTCCTTTCACTTTCTTGCGCTGAATTGGGGGGGGGAGCTCTAATGAAAGAGGAAAACTTCATTAATAAAACTAAAAAAGGGGTCAGTTCTTTCTGTTGCCAAAGGCTTATATGCAAAACCTTGTGACAGAACATATTTTTGATATATTTATAACCCTTAATCAAAAAGTTGCATATCAAAAATACGTTTGGCTCTCCTTGTTCATATTGTGTGAAGAGGCTTCACATTGGAAGATAACATAGAACTTAATCGAATGCTATCAGATGACTCATACGCGGGTGAGATATATTGGGAGAGACTCGCCTACATGGACACCCAGTAATGGAGACTTTGTCAGAGCAGAATTCAAGACACCTGTATATATCTCAGGCTTATAGTCAAGGGAAATGCCGATGGTAATAAAGTATCGGCATTTACCATCGAATTCCGACAGCCAGGACAGGACGGAATGGAACCGATGAAAGTAGACGGAGTTCAAGTAAGACTAGTTTTATTTCAAATATGTTAGTGTACCAATAGTTGTATACTTTTGAAAACCTGACCGGCGGGTGACACTGTGTACAAATGCCCATAGATGATTGCAGGCGTAGTAATAGCGACACCATTTACGATAAGGTGCCTGGCAGTATGACGTCGCCGGGATGACGTAGCGGCACAGCGCCACGTACACCGGCGATCCCTAAGTCACATTATCATGCAGTATGCCTCCACATCGTTGATCGAGTGTCCATTCCCGTTATTTAGGATCCCTGATAACCCCTATTGTCTTAGGGATACCGATACAATTAGAAAAAGGAGTGATGTCGTGGTCAGTCGAACCCCTTTATCGGTATTGGAGATATCCTTCGCATGAGTGAGATATTCTTCGTTATGGATGCATTTTGGCGGTGTATATATTCGTTAGAGCTCGTCGTGAATGATATTTAGAACGGAATTATTTTTTAAAGAATATCGGAAGGATTTGTGATGTTTTTGGCATATCTCAATACGGGGTCTATTGAATGGCAGGCCGAACTACTCAAATACATTCTTATTTAGTTTTGGTTTGGCATAATCAGCTAACTATTTTTCTATCTCAGATAATATTTTTAGGGAGGGGTATGGGGTCTGAAGCAGTGAATTTGAAGTGATTTTCTTAATTTTCTTAAAATAGTGGTTCCATGTACAATCGTATTGTAGCCCATGTCACAAATTTTTTAAAATCATGTCAATTTTTGCTCTGGTGCCATGGTAACCAAGTAAGGCCTCTGATTGGACTAAACACTAGAACGAATCTAACTAAATAACTAAACATGCTACTTGGGACGAAAATTGGGTGGCAGTGCAGGGGGTAACTACGCAGTGAACCATGAGGCCGGATTTTTGATACCGTTGCCATGGCAACCGGATAGACCAATCACACAATTTAAGTAATTTGAATTGGAACACATTTTGAAAATCGGGTCATGGTTCACTCGCCTATATGTGCTGACTATGTGTGCCAAAATTTTAGGTGCATGTATGTAGCGTCTCTAGTTACGTTCGTTTTCGTTTTGGTTGTTTGGTATTTTAACGAAACGAGTTATAGACTCGAACATTAGACAAAAAATTGAGGGCGCTTTGATGTGAAATATGGATTTTTTTTTAAAAATTTCATTTTATATGAAATCAGAATTATTAATGAAAGAATCATCGAAATCGGTGTCTGTACATTTTAAAATAATTTCTTAAATATCGCAGGGTGAGAAAACAATAAAATTTACTAAAAAATCACTTCACCCAGTTACATTTAATTACTTGAAATTATGGACAAAATAATATGAGTATATTTACTGCGCGTAGCCAAAATAATTGTGTTAAATGGCGTATAAATAAAATATCTTTAAAAAATATCTTAAATATAACCCATTTAAAGTTTTACAGATAAAGTATAGGAGACTATGCGTTTTTTGGCAAAATTTCGTACACTCTTCATCTTGATCAGCCATATCTCGGGAATCGAATGTCCGAGTGCGATCGAACTAAAAAGCATTTGTAGATTACAATCTACACATTTACCCATGCATTATCTATTTTCGTAAATTGGAAACAATTTTTTACCAGTCAGACCCCATACCCCACCTTAAAAGACAAAAAAATTCCCCCACGTCAAAAATGAACAAACCGTACTAGCTGCGTGCACTGGGTAATCCTATAAACGCGCGCAGGAATTTGCACGCCGACAAACTATCTAATATCGTGCGATATTAGATGGCACAACCAATTATATACGCGGTTGCTTTACTAAACGCCGCCCAGTGAATAAGGAAATCAAATAGTAATCAGGATATTGTACACTCGATTTAGACATTATGATGTTATTTATTCATTCATTTTACATTGCAAAAGTTCAAGTTCGCTAATATTTGTGTAATGTAAAACACCACATATTCCTCCTCAATAATACAGATGACCCAGAAAGTGAAAGATAAAAAGTCTCCTCTATTATGGCAAAACAGAATATAAAACACAAATTATCACGGCGACACCGTTCTGACAACTGATTGGCTTATTTAGTCCACTAAGTACATCATGTGTAAATTGTACGAGTTTAATCGCGGGCAAATACGACTTTTCTTAAAAATCTTAGTTTCAACGTCTTCCTGTGGAGAATGGACAATCCCATGTAAAGTGGACAGTAATATTGCCCACACCCCATATGAAATATAGGGTTAGTGCTTTACTGAAAGAAAGAAGAAGAAAGAAGAAGACTACTGCCTTTGCCTCACACGACCCAAAGGTCAGCGAAGCTCAGCGAAAAACTGAAGTCTGCCAGCAACGAGCACGTACTAATCCACCAGACGCTCCACACAGAACCTGATGCTTGATAAGGGCTGCACTTTGATGATGCTTACAATGTGGTGCTTGAGGAGACATGTTAAGTCCAAGACTGAAGCACTTGACGCCCTACATCTTGAAAACAAACATGCTGCTGCCTGGGAGGCCTTGAGGAGCTGACCGATAATAAGGCCACCCACCTATAAGAATCAAAAGGTGAAACAACTGAAGAGCTCTTGACACGGATTTCAGCACTTTAGTTCCTAGTTTGGCAAGCCAGTTTAGATACCACCAACCTTGATGACCCTTTCTTCAATCACAATATAGCGGACACCCGTCCTATCCAGACCTGGGCCTTTCACTATAGAGGAGCTTCAGATCGGCCTGAAGAACTGAACAACCAGACACCTGGTCATCATGCCATCATGTTGATAAACCATCGGTTTGTGCAAACCATAGATGGGCCCACAAGGAGTTCCTAACAACTACTGAATCGTCCAAGGATATACTCTGCTCGCCTATCTCTTTGTAGTCGTGGTTGATTACAATCCTCAGCCAGATTCTTGACATCATGAACGACAAAGGACTCACCATCAAACAAAAGCGTTCTAGACGTCTCAAAGTCAGTATCTTCAACAGACCTGACTACGCAGATCATCAGCTCTAACAGCTAATCCCTAATCACGTGGGTGCCAAGATCTAACTAACAGCACTGTCAGATGCTGCAGACAAGTCGGCCCTACATTTAAATACCAAGAGACAGAATATTGACTCGTCAATGAGAAGATGATCATCAACGCTCACCTGCACAACAGATGATAGCCAACTCAAAGAGGTCAAGGACTTCAAGCATCTAGGGTTTCATATGTGCCGACAGCAAGAAGACTTCCTGTCACGCCAAAGGACAAGCTTGGAAATGCCTTGCAATAAACTACACCACTTATCATACGATCAAAAGATTCAAAATTTTTCCATTCATACATTAAAATACAATAAAAACACTATACACATACAAGAATGAGGAAAATGCTCAAAAGGCCTAAAAGGTCTGAAACGAGCATCACCTTAAATTAACATGTTGCCTACAAAAAAATAGACGCCATACATCAGGGTTAACAACATACAAACACAATACAATCGTCAACCAGGAGGCAGTTAATAAAAAAATGATGCAAAAGAAGAAAACATCAAAGGTGATACCACATAAAAATGGTGGCCGAAGGTAAGCGACCAAAACAATAACTAAACAAATTACAAGTTGATTGTTATTGTGACTGAGTTTTAATTGTTTTGCCATCCTAATAATGTGTCTAAGTGATTCCAGTTTTCGGGCCTTGCCTATCTTAGTGAATTACTTGCAAAGGTCGTTTTTGTTCGACAGATCATGTAATTATCGGTAGGCTTATTTTTTGTCTGGTATCTATTTACTATTCTCGGGCTAGTAAAATAAAATTTGAAGGCTTTCTTTGAATTGCTTGTAAAGTGCTCTATCATTGAATGTACTTACTTCAATGTCAAAGGTATCATAAACATGAAGGACCTTGAACTTCTTAAAGAGAGGTGCTGAGGGGCTCCAAATAAATGGATATTTGAGATTATCTCAGGGCCTTTTTTGGAGTTTAAATATTTTGTCCAAGTACCATTTTATACATGATTACCCAATGCTAGATACCGTAGTTTAGTGGGAAACGTATCAGGTACAGTATAACGAATACAAAACCCTTTCAGGAACGAAATGTTTCAGTTATTAAATCTCTATTCCTTTGAAATATTTTAGATATGTTTTCAATATGCTTTTTCCAAGTGAGATTTTCATCGATTGTCACTCCGAGAAAGAAAATTGGTCTCATTTACGCCGTTTGAGCATCGTTGGTCTAAAATAATGTTTTCCATTTCCCCACAATAATTATACAAAGTAGTTTACGATTTGTACCAAGAAATCATGTAATTGTCTTGCTTGCATTAACTTGAAAGCTTGTGTGGCTTTAAACCAATTGCTGACCTCTTCCAAACTCGTTTATTTATTTAAAATCAAATTTGGATACAATATCATTGTGTGAATAAGTAATTGTCGTATCATCTGCAAACAAGACGAATTGGAGGATACTGATAGTATTAACAATATCATTCATTATAGTATAAAAAGTAAGGGGCCAAAATCGAAATTGAGGGGACACCACATAATACTTCTTACAGTTATGTACACGAGTTGTAATACAATATTGTTTCCTGTTATACAAATATTAGTAAAAACATTTTAAAAAAAGTACCTCGAAACACCATCAGTGTTCCCGTTTATATAACAAAATATCATTGATTTATGTATCAAAGGCTTTTGACAAGTCTAGAATACACCAATGGTGCTTTAATGTTCAACCGATGTACTAATTTTATCCATCAATTCCAATTATTGCCATATAGGTCGAATGGTTGGATTCGAAATCAAATTGTTGTTCATTGAATGTGTTGGATTTATTGATTAGTCAAACGCTCTGTTAAAAAACAGTCGTTCAAGTATTTTGAAAAAAAAGGCAGACAGAAAACTGGTCTGTAGTTGAGAAAACTTCGGGGCTATCCTTTTTGTGGAATAGGGATTGAACTTTGCAATTTTTGCTCGGTTGGGACTATGACTGTAGTGATAGAAAGGTTTAACAATATTGTTAAAGGGATGGATATTTCATTTGCTATCTTTTTAAAAATAGTACCAATATTGTCATGACCAGACTCTTGTCCGTCAGTGTGTATAAATTTTTATGGGTTTTAAAAAAAATATCATTCAGTTTTTCTAATAAATCTGAATCTTCTTCTATTAAAAAATCATAGTATTTTTTGCCATTACACTTTATTTTAGAAGCTAAGTTTGGCCCAATTCAGCAAAGAAATTATTGAATTCATTTGAAATGGTGAGATCAGAAATACCTTCACCCTTTTCAGCTTTGAATTGAGTTGGGATATTACTCTTTTTTATTGCGTCCTATGATAATGTTGATTTGTTTCCACGTTTTTCGTGGGTTTTGCTTTACTGATTCGAATTTCTTTTCATAAAAAGTTCCCTTTTGCTTTTCGCAATCAATACGCTGTTTAACTTATTTCTATTAAATTTTGAACTTGCTCAAGCTTTCAATATGTTTTTGTATGTACCTTTTATACAATTTATTTTTAGTATTGATACTCTTAAGTATACCTTTAGTTATACAAGGAGATTTGGGCTCTTTTTATATTTACGCTTAGATTTTTTTATCGGGATACACTCGTCATAGACGTTATGAATTCATTTATAAAATTGATTGTAACGATTATTGACATATTGGTTATCCAACTTTGCATTCCAGTCTATACGGGAAAATTTGTGTTTCAGATTGTCTATATAAAGTATTATGATCTTTTGTTAATAATACTTATTATCAACGGGTATTTTTTTACCACTGGCCATAATTGATATCAAAGTCGTTGGTAAGTGGTCACTTATATCTGAAATAATTAATTCAGAATTTACCTCAAAATGGAAAAAAATTATTTTACTAATATGGTCAATTATTGTTGCGCTGGTTCTGTTATTCTCGTTGGTTTGTAAATAGTTGGGATATAAGGAATGTGAATAAACTTAGTGTAATATTCGTGCGTGGACCTATGTGAATCATCTTTCAGTAAGTCTTATTAAAATCTCCCATTAGATAACAATCTTCTGTTCATTTGTTATTTATTTTTATCAAAATATTGAGCAACCAATGTCTTCTCACGAATTTATCAATAGCAGTATGTGAACGGTAAATTACACCCACTATAATAGTTTTTGATCCATTATTTTCTATTCAATGAAACAGGATTCATAGTAGCGTTGGATACACACAAATCCGACCTTAATGGGTAATTTGTTGAGTTTAATATACTAAAGACATTACACCCACCCTTTTGTTCTATCTGCTATGTTTGTGCTTATGGCAATCTGGTATCGCCAATTCAAAACCAACTGAAAATCTTTAGGAGCATAGTAGAGAGCATCCTGTTAATGGATCTGAGACCTGGACCATGAAGAAAGAAGAAAAGAGCGGGGATACAGGGATAGCTGGATGGACCTACACAAAGCTTCTTATGAGAGTACAAACATTATCCTGGCAGGAGTACAAAGACCAAAGCACAGATCTATGGAGATATCCCTCCAATTTCATCTTTGGTTGCCCAACGCCGGGCACGATTTGCCGGTCACATCATCGTGCGATTGATCAAGTAGTATCAGACGTCAACAATGTTGGAAGTTACCATGCCAAAACAGGGTCGTCGCCCTTTAACCTACATTGATTGATTGCCGAGACATCCAGCAGGGATCATCTGATATCCCCAACCTAATGACAAACAGGGACCTGTGGCGCTACATGGTGAACAGCATCCTCGGCTGCGGCCGTTAGATATAGCTGCTACTGAACACGTTTTGGTTGCAATTGGGCAGAGCGTTTGGTACTGTAGATTTTTTCATGTAACGAAAGCATTTTGTGGAAGAAAAAAAACGCCCCAAATAACCTCTTCATGCCCCGTATAAATATAAAAATGTCTAAAATTCTATAGGCATTGTTCAAGCGCATACTATTATGTGCAAGTCGTATGCTACCATCTCTTTGGACCCAAGGCTCTGGGATAAGGTTTTTTGAATCAAATTTCCACTGTTCAACTTTAGTCGACAATAAACTGCAATGTCCTTCAGACTAGATGTTGCTAAAAGATTGAATCGGGAAGCTTCTAAAATTCGCAAACACTAGCACCAACACGAATATGTCTCGCCAAATCAAAATCATCATCCGCACGCCATCTCATCCGATGGTTTCCCTAGCTCTTCTGGTCTGTGTCAGGACTTAAAATAAATATGGCTTATTTCCACGAATGGCCACATTTTGAAGCCCTGGTCGGGGATGGTCATCAAAACATACTCCTGTTCAAGATAATTGACATTATATGAAGCGTATATTCGTCTTCCTTAGTCATGATACATTCCATCTGTCAAGAGTGCATCTTCGTTTTGGTCACCAACTTTCATGTGTAATGTAGTATGATGTAAGTGGTCAACAAACTGGGATTCACGGCGTGAAGTTTTAACGCAGGTGTTGACGGTCAGTCACTAACGACCGATTTCTTATCGGTTCGGCAAGTTGTCTTCAACACCTTCTAGGAAGTAGTTGTCCACTTATAATTTAACTTATTTTGAGGCTATACGCGTCAAATACGGACTAAAGTCTTGGATTCATTGTATCATAATAATTACGAATCGCCCCTAATTTATGCGTTCACATTGCTAGTTCCCTCATAAAAGTAGAATTGTGGGAGTCCTACGGCATACTCATTACAATTTTATTTGTGGACGCGAATAATTGTATCGTGAGCCTGGTCTTGGACGAACGACATTGTACAACGCCATATTGTGAAGGAAATACGCTACTAGCCAGGTTGTATCACAATATTCAATGTTTATTTCATATTAATTTGTCCACAGCGCCAATAATATCAGTCCCAGCTTGAGAGGAACCGGGTTCAGAAGTCGACATTCCTTTAAATATGTGAGGAGCCTGTTTTAGCCCTTAAGCTGTGGTATAGATTAGTGAGTAATGGACATTTGCAGTCGAATTTTTGGGATGTCAGTAAGTCTTTCAAATAAAATGCGTATTAAGAGTTTGTGTTTAATTCAGGGTGAGTCAAAAAACCTTGAACCTGATGTGTCAGCATATTGAATCTTTAAGAATATATATCTACATTTGTGATATTAATCTGAAAGCCTAGTTTCATTAACCTTTAATTTGCTGCAAGATCATTGACATCATCAGGTATAGACTGAGCTGCAGACGTTTGAATCAAGTAGGCTGTTTTGCGCTCTGTCCCGGATTCACATTAACATGAATGGCGTTCAGCGAGCAAATCATTGTCCAGAAGAAAATCGGGCTATCTATTGACTGTAGAATAAATGTTACCTATTGATCCCCACAAACTTCTGTCACCATTTACCATCGATGCCCTCTTACGTTTCTACGTTCTCACCACGGATAAAAATCATTTGAAAAATAAATTAACTTGATACATGTAATCAGTTTCTGGAGGAGTTTTTTAATGAATCACACCATAATGAGGAACAGACCTCTGTGCAACCCTTTTGAGGTTGAAAGTAATTGGTCCTATATTTGTAGACCAATTTATGTCACGTCTTGAAACAAGTGTTTAAAATAAACCTTTCTTACAATTATCACGGGCTTTTACACCTTTAAGATACCACTTTAGTTGACATAAACTAGACCTACCCTTATCATCATTTTTGTGGAGTCTTTGGCCGCCGTGCATTCAAATGGGAATCCGTGATAGGTGCAAAAGCTGTTACTGTCATTCAGAGACCTGTACCGGCCTATACTTCCGATTGGAATTATCTTTATAGCAAATTAAAGATAATGAAATAGGCTTTCCGAAGATACCACATGTGTTTTAGGGTACTTGTCATTTATCTATTGAAATTAAAAATTGCAGACACAATCAGGGTCAATTTTTTTACTCACCCTGTATTTATATTAAGGAAAATAGACCAAGTTTGCCTCTGTCGCATAAGGATACGTTTACGGATATTATAGGTCGTTTAACCGTCACGTGGCCCCCGTCGCAAAAAAAATATAGTTTTGCAGTCCAGTGAGTCATGGATGAATGAAAAAGGCTAATAAAACTTATTTGATTTAATTGAAAAAAGGTGTTTTTTACCATAAAGCGTTCATTTATGTGATATTTATACTTCCGGCAATGAGAAATTCAACGTAAACTATTTTTAAAATTCTAAAATATTCTTTTTTGTGAACATACATTTGATATTTATAAATGGTCAAAAATTATGCTAGCTACATGCGAAATTGCAGCACATTACCGGGGCATAATTTTCTTATAATTTCTTTGAATGGGTCATGTGAAATTCTCGGGGAAACTAACAAGACAACAGCAAAAAGTTAACTTAAACGGTCGCACTATGGCTACAGTACATTATTCTTATGTTCTAAACTAATTTATTCCGGTTTTCAAAAGTTCCGTGCGTGGATACCACTAACACAAAACGTTGATCTGGAATGGAATCGAACCGGATTTATCTCTGCAGGAAAACAGATAGCGCACCATAGTCAGATCGGTGCTCAAAGTCGTGGATGCCAACAAATGCAAACAACCTACTTTAAAACTTAGAAGTTCAATTCAGTACTCCAGTGCAGCCAACCAGCGTTTTAGTCCAGAGTGAATCGAATGTCACCCGCGTAATTACTCTCACCATAAGTTATAGACGTGCTGATGTTACCTCAGGATCCTTCCAACAGTTGTCAAACGGAGATGAAACAGTATGTTTTCCAAGTACATGTACTGTATTGTCAATGTTCAAATGAGTGTTGTCATAAAAACCGTTATATTTATTTTTTTTTTTAGTTTTAGTTGTTTTTGTTTTAGGTGTAGCTAGAGTCTGTTTCCATGCGCATCACATTTCTTTAGTTTGGTGTTCCTAGGCAACGTATGTGACATTTCCAGAAAAAAAACGCTCCCGTTTTTAACCAGCTGTGCTGCATATTTAGAATGCTTTCCAATGTTAAATTACGCTTGACGTAAATAAGCCACAAATGTAATAACAAATAATTTAATATTCTCTGTCGTGCACTACGTGGAGAATCAAAGGCAGACACGGTGAGTAAGGCGGGTGTAGCAACTATTCAAGCCCACATTTGGCAGCTTACGGTGTGTGGATAAATGTATTTTTCTGCCCACAAACTTAAATCCACATGGGGCCCAATAAGGCATATGGGTTTCTTTGGGCGTCGAATATTATTCCACATATTCGGGTGAAATCTTGACATTGGTCTGAGGTCTGTTGTTTCGTTGTTTCAAAACACCCGGCATGCCCGGGGGATGTCTCGAAACAACAGACCTCAGACCCCGACCCTGAGGTCTGTTGTTTCGAGGTCTGATTGATGTTTTGAGACATCTACCCCGGGTGTTTCGAAACACCAGACCTCGAAACATCAGACCCGGAAGTGAAATGTTGACTTCTGGAATCACTTTTTTTGTACATCTTGGGAATGAAATGGTTTTGAGGGCTCAAAATTTTAGGAAGCAATGAGAAAATACAGCCTTTCATTGATATTTAAACGGTACTACATCAGGGTTAAGGGGGGGGGGGGGGGAGGTCCTCCGAAGACGATCGGAACTTAACCTAGAAAAAAGATGAACCATCCGTTTTAAAGGTATTTTTTAAGACTAATACATTATATTTTAATCTCCCTAAGACAGTGTTTGTGATAACAGTTTTCAAATACCCATAGCAAAATGCCCTTTTTATTTATATTTTTTTTTTGTTTATTTATTTATTTTCTTGTAGATTTTCAATTTGGAAAGGCCTTTGGATGAATTTTGCCAACAACGAGGTTTATTTCTACATTGGCGCGCTTATGTAACAGCCATCAGACTTGTAAACTTTTAGTATTAGTTGGACAGCGGCCAGCCTGAGAGCAGAGTTTTACGGTTGCACATATCCTGGTAGATGTTGCCTCTAAGATAATAACTTTCGTTAGGATCCCTTGCGGGTAGTTGTCTGAATTTAAAAAAAAATCAACGGGGTATTTGCAGCCAAGTTGAATTGATAATTTCTGTTTGTTCTTGATGGGAGCACTTTAAAGCGTTCCATCAGTACGCATCCAGCCAAACATAAAAAAAGAAGGCTAACTTCAAACCAAAAGTCGTTCTAAAACTAAGATAATGCTAATATAATTCTATATTAATAACGAGATTAGTAACAAAATTCAATAAAATGTAATCTAGGATTTTTTAGCAACAACTCAATTTATTTTGGGTTAAAACTTAAATGAGCATGTTAGCCCCCCCCCCCCAAAAAAAAATAAGGAAAAAAGGGCAGCTGCTTAAAGGGACTATCGGTTTGCATCGTAGGAATCGTCTATAAACAGTCAATCCATATCGATCTATTTTGCCCCAGTTGTTTTTATTTTGAATTCGCGAGTCGTCCGCTTTGAGAACCAACATACGACGCGATGTCACTTTCATATTGATCTATTTCGTCCCCAGTTATAAAGTTTATTTCTTCACAACCCGATATCCTCTGATGCTCAGTTTTTCTTGTTTGGTGCAATACACCCATATCTACTATATATGATCCTTCTTAATTTTTCTCTCCGGAGTCCATCTTTAAAGGGAGATGACCTGGTGTAAACTGATTTATTGGAATGAATCTATCGGCACTTATATAATGAAATATCCCTAAATAAAACGTACCAGATGGTTTTCATGGCTTTATTCCGACAAATGTACACAATTGTACAGCAATCATGGAAGCTACCATGTTATTCCCTGTGGTATATTTACAACGCTTGATTCTGTAGTCTGTTTTGTCGCTTATCCACATTTCAATGGGAACAAATTTCTATAAACGACCGGCTCTTAACCACGTGCACCTGCTTGGGCTCTTTTTGGATGACCAATATGGCCGTCAGTGCCTTAATTACGAAGCCCAGGTTTCCAATCCATTGTATAGAGATCAGTGTTCGAAACCCACTAATGCGCGGTTCAGCAATCTACGTACTTTTCAATGTACCGAGAAGCGCTTCTTTGTATGATGAAGAGTTTTCTAATTTTATTTTAAAAACTATATTTCTCAAGAATCCCAGGCTCATTTGATAAAAATTAGGCACAAATGTATGCCATTTTTGATAAATTGATATATTTTAAAGGAAAACGTTAAATTAAAGCTGTTTTTTTTTTAATTTCAATGTTAAAAGTAAACGCGATAGTCTTTCATACAGGCCAGAACGTGACTAACCACCGATCATCTTTCAATTGGTGTGAAAGACTAAACATGGCTTGTGGCAAAACGATAGCGTAAATAATAAACATGGCGGTTTCGTTAAATCGTCTACTGCTTCGAAAGTTAAGCATGAAAATGGTGTTTTCTTCGCAAGGAATACTCCAATGACTATGAAAACCATCTGGTACGTCATATTTAGGGATATTTCATTAGATATGTGCCGATAGATTCATACCAATACATCCCTTTAATTATATATAAGGTTTCCTTCTTGATAGTATGGCTTTCACCCAAAACTCCCATCTGTAAAGTTTCGGGCCGATATTTCAACCCGTTTTGATGTGAGAGCTAAAACGTGATTTTGTAATCCCCATAGAGCACTCTGTAAAATATTTCATAGGGTAAATGAGTAAAATATTAACTTTCTTCCAAATTTTGACCACTTCTGGTAAAATCTGGGGTTCTGGGTACGAGGCTATTAGCGAACGGACCATGTCCCTTTAAGTACTTTAAAAGTTTATACAACTATTTAGTTCCTTTATTTACCTACATTTGCATTTGACTCATTTCTTTATTTTCTTACCTTCATTTAAATGCTTTGCAGAAGGCACTACACAGGGTAAGTAAATTAATTGTAATTAACATTTACTTAAAGGTGCAACGAGAGACTTTTGAGGCACCCAAATATTGTGTCACAATAGTAATTTCATATAGATTAGACCCTCAATAGATTTCTTACTTTGTATTTGACTACAGAAATGTCTTAAAAGAGAGAAAAGGGGTGATTTTGATTTGCTTATATTTCAATATAAAACATAGGCTGAATTTCGTATTTGCGCCTATACAAAATTAAAAATTTCAAAAATTTTGTACCAAAGAAACACTTCTCAGCTTAATCCTTTCAGATGGGGATATTTTTTATGAAAAGCTTTGATTCAGGTCAAAAATCAGTACTTTTTAGGGACACCTGATAATGTGAAATCTCTCGTTGCACCTTTAATTCAGGCTTATTAGATTCGATACAAATATCCTTGTAGAAAAACGTATATGCTAAAATTTGTGTAGATTGAGTCACACCAAAATTGTTTATGTTCGTATCAAAACATTTGCCAAGAGTAAGAAGTTTAGAACACATAATAACAGTCCTTACGGTTTTTAACATCCTTCCATCTTTCTTCTCTTTCTCCGTCCTCTTCTCCCTCTCATACCTTTCCCAAAGGAGCAAAATATATTGAACCCCCCCCCCCTTCGTCTCTTTCTCCTATGCTGTACGTATTAGTAAATTATTATTATTATTATTATAAGCTTATCTAGTAGGTTGGGGGAAATTGGCTATTATTCTTCTTATTATTATCGTTATTATTATTTTTAGATTGTTATTTTTGTTATTAATAATATTATTAATAATGATATCATTATTATTGTTATATTTCACAGCACCTGAACCCACTACTCCACCAACGCCACGTAAGTTGTATCAATTTGTTTAAAAAACCCTCAACGGTAAACAAACAAACACAAAACGTTCTGTTTGACATCGTTATGTAAATTATTGCTTATCACAAAAAAATTAGGGAAGTACATGCAACTATCAATTTGCTGACGCAAATTTAAACACTAACGCAATACCATTAATAGGTTTTTAGGATATGCTGCATATTAGCAATCGAAAGCAACATCTTCCGACGAAATCAGTAACAATAAACTAATTTCTTTCATTCAGAATTCAAATATTCAACCTACATCGTTTTACATCAATTTGGCGTTCTTTAATTTGAATTTGCCGACGAAAGGCAAATTTTGCAGTCAGAATTCTGTTAACGGTGGGTGTCATTCCTCCTCTAAGTACGACCTGGGGAAGTATACATCTTTGGGATGCCGTTTGATTGCATAACCTAGTCATGCTTCCTTAAGCGAAACCAATATTTCTAACTGATTAGGACCTAAAATATGTTTTCAATGAAATAATATTGTTATATATCGTGTTTTACCGGATTATCACTCACCCGGTTTGTATTGATTTGTCTTTATGATTCAGCTCCTTGTATTTATGAGGGCAAGCTACTTGAGGTAAGTGCCGGGAAATGTTATATTTAAATAGTCCTAAAAATGTTACATTTCAATTTTAAAAATAGGTCAAGTGGGAGACAGTGCCACATTTCTTGCTACTATGGGTAAATTTGTTACACCTTATTCCTGGGTAGGAATGGTCAGAGGCAATGTGGTTTTTCATCATTGAAAGTTAAAACGGCACTGGCACATTTTCAGAAAATATGAAATTTCTTTAATTTGCTAGCAAATGATAGCCTAGGCCATTGGAAGAATAGAGATATATTTTACACATAAAAATAACATACCCAAAAACAGATCAGACATCCAGGTAATTTGTAGGCTAACTTTTAAGTTTGCTGTAACTTTAATCAACAAATGTGTCTATTACATGAATATCATAGACTCGTACTCATTGATATTAAACCACAAAGGATACAGGCCGGTCAAACAAGGTGCATGCCATGAGAATCAACTCTAGTATGTGTTTTCTTGTGTTACACGACATTTCCCCGTCGTCTGCTGAATTACATTTATTGTAAAATCGTTCTGTTTACCCATAAGCGCGCTGATTTGGTCTTAATAATTTCTAGAGGGCGCACTATTGTTCATATGTGCCAGTATCTCTTTAAAGGCCGACTCAGAGATTCGAAATATATATATTTTTGGTAGAAGATAAGCCACGTAAAATGCTTAATTCCAAAGTTTGAGATAAATGGGATTTTTCGTTTTCATACAGTAAACATTTGTGCATAGTACAACAGTGCCAGAGGATACGGTGTATAACAAAAATTCCGGATCCTTAACTTTATAACAAAGTTGTGATCTTCTGTATGAAGGACTTCGATTTGAGCTTAGTTATTTCGCACAGTGATTATTATATGGACAAGCATTATGTGTGTGCAAAAACACCATTTGTTTGAAAATTGAGTACGCCCTTATCTGGAAATCTCTGAGTCAGCCTTTAAGAGGGAGTAAAGAGGGGGCTGGGGCAGGATACAGTTGCTTCCCTTAGCTCGAAATATTTGGAGGAGTGAGAAGGATTGGGCCCAAATTTGTCCCAATGTAATGTAAAATAAGCTTAATTTCTGGTACGACCCTGCCTTCAATCGGTTCTTTCTGTGGCTTTTTGGTTTTTTTTTTTGTCTCGGGGGGGGGGATCACAATTCAGGGTTAAGAACAAACATAGCTTTTTTTTTTTCCCCCCATAATTTGCTGTTTTGACACCATAATCAATGTACGCGCGTACATCGCCTGTTGGAAAAGAGCACCTTTAATACGCATTTTCTTGTTCACGCATCATATCCACCTTTGAATGCAAGTGGCCACTTGATGTTTTTCAAAATATCGCATGTTTTTTCTTTGTTATTGCAAATCGCAAATACAACAAATAAAATATAAATTTTATATTTGTTTATCCTGTTAGTGCTTGTTTGATTTACTCACCTAACAGTTTTATACTCAGCTTGTTAAGATTTTGGTGCAAAACCATCCACCAGTATTTAAATTAAAGCGGCACTGGCACATTTCCTAAAAATACGAAATTTATTCAATTTGCTCTCAATGATAGTGTAGACCATTGGAAGAATAGAGCTACATTTTACACAAAAATAACATACTCAAAAACAGATAGGGACGTTAATAAGATGTTAAAGACATCCAGGTAATTTGTAGGCTAACTTTTAAGTTTTCCATAACTTTAATCAACAAATGTGTCTATTACATGAATATCATTGACTCGTACTCATTGATATTAAAACCACAAAGTCACAGACCGCTCAAACAAGGTGCATGACGTGGGAAACATGCATACGGCGGGCGTTTTCTTGTGTTAAACGCCATTTCCGTCGTCTGCTGAATTAATTTCGCCGGCGACATTAATTATAAAATCGTTCTGTTTAGCCATAAGGACGCTGATCTGGTCTTAATCATTTCAGGTGAGGGCTAATGTATATACAAGCTTTACAACCTTTCAAAAATATCAATGTTGAAAATTCTTGAGGACGCACTATATTTCAAATGTGCCAGTGTCTCTTTAAAAAATAATGATACTTAGATCCAGCAAATAAATGAACAGGACAGGACAATGAACGGTGCAATATATGAATATTTTTTTTTCACATTTTATTACTTGTAGTATGGCATGGAAATTGAAACCAGCAATCCTTGCATTACCGTTGTCTGTGATGAGGATCTTGGTGTGAAATTTTTGGAGGAGGAATGTTCCTACGATTGTGACGTAAGTTAAAAAAATGATAAACTAAAATAACCAAATAATGAAGTTTTCATTGTAAACAAATAATTCAGTAAGGACAGAACAAAAACAATTTGAAAAAAATAACGTAAGTCTTAAATATTACTTGTTCTTTGTCTACAGGGAACTTTGGAATATGAGCCTGGAATGTGTTGCCCCATTTGCGGTAAGTTTGATGTCAATATAGCCTTAACATATTTTGAACAACGTTTCATTTTATTTCAATTTATTAAAATGATGACAATGATAAAAAACAATGTGCAAATTTGCGCACACTTATACCCATTTTGTTCCTTACCCTCGTCTACCTGAGCCATTTTTGTAACAACACACCCAGGGGAGAATGGGTGGTTACCACCTCCTGTGATTTTCCTCATAGAACATCCAATTTCTCTAACTTTAGTACCAAAAGATAGCTTAGAATTTCTTCTTTGTAATTGTATAAATATAAGCACCAACATTCTCATTATGACGTTACTATGACTGTAAAGTTTCGCGACGATATTTCGATCCGTTTTGATTTGAGAGCTAAAACGTGATTTTGTAAGCTCATAGAGTACTCCATAAAATTAATATTCGTCGACCAAAATGGGTCACATTTTCGCCCTATATTTTCACAGGGTAAATAAGAAAAAAGTAGCTTTCTTCAGATAACAAAATTTTAACCACTTCCGCGAAAATCTGAGGTTCTAGGGACAAGCCTATTTGCGATCGGGCCATGGCCCTTTAACAAAATTAAAGTTTCCTCTCTAGACAAAAGCTTTTCTGTTTTGGTTTGCCAATGACCAAGTGGATTGTTGGGAAAGTGAATATCTCATGAGGTATAGAATTAATACCAGTATGTGACCTCTCCTGGGTTTAAAGGTGCAACGAGAGATTTCAAGTCTTCCATATTTTCTGTGATATGTAGTGATTTCATATAGATTAGACACTCAATAAATACCGTACCTTTTATTTCAGAAATAACTTAAAAATGAAAACAAATGGTGATTTGTACATGCTTATATTTCAATAGAAAACATAGGATGAGTTTCATGAAACTCATCCTATGTTTTCTATTGAACATGTCTCCGAGC